>BMAU01013079.1:0-19820 GCA_019973935.1 Trichonephila clavipes | reverse complement strand
AATCTACCGTTTCCGATTCGTCTTTGGAAGATCAGCTGGAACAATCTAGGGTTCTCGAGTCACCTTTGAAAGAACCCCCGTGGATTCTAAGCCACCAGTTGTTTCGAAATCACCTGATCCACCTGTCAAAAGGTTAATTCAGTCATTCATCGTTCTCCGCGATCCAAGGAACAAAGGAAAGAGAAACGAAGGAATTTGGGACAAAGGAAAGAGAAACGAAGGAATTTGGAACGAAGGAATGAGAAACGAAGAAATGATGAACGATGGAATAATGAGGAAAAACAGAATGAAGAACAATTGAAAGAGGAAGGACAGAATGAATCACCACAGAATGAAGAACGAAGGAATGAGAAACGAAGAAATGATGAACTATGGAATAATGAGGAGACACAGAAGGAAGAACAATTGAAACAGGAAGGACAGAATGAAGAACTACAGAATGAAGAACGATGGAATGTTAAAAGATGGAATTATGAACAAAGGCCACGATATCCCAGGTTCTATAGGAGACCCAATTTCAGGCCCCCGTATCAAAGGCATCATTTCAAACCCAGAGTGTATCAAAGACCCCCTTATGCACAGCAATTGCTGCCCACTTCCCAGGAAAATGCCCAAGTCTTTTTCCACAGCCAAGGTTTGGCCGTGTTGTGTATTAGAACCAGTGAACTCACGCTGACCAACGGAGTCGTCTCGTATGCCATGGATCGGGAATGTCCCCACGAACTGTTTAAATTTTTACACCATCTGAATGTTGGTACCATTTGCGTCACCGACCAACATTCTAAACAAACCTTTAAGGACATCCAAGCCAGTTGGATCTCCTCGAGCCCATTCAAGCGAACCCCTGTGATGTTGCTAAATTCCAATGGACGTGAACTGGGACAATGTCCGTTTTGCAATCAAACCACATGTCATCGTTGGATTGCCGTGCAAGGCATGTGTGCCATTCTCCATCAACCCATTAACCCCATTTTCATTCGTGAGGTACAAACACGCATCAACCCATTAACCCCATTTTGATTCGTGATGGTACAAACACGCATCAACCTATTAACCCATTAATACAAAAATTACATTAATATATTTTTGATAGTTGGGTTTAAAAGGTTGACAGCCTTCCTTTGCCATTCATTCACTCTCAGTGTTTCTTCAAGAGAGTCATCATGTGGTTCAAAATTCTCCTGCCTCACCAACACTATCCATTAGCTGCTATGATTGGAAAGGATGGCAAGCTCTACTTTCGACTGGTGGATGTTGGAGCCCTACTTGGTCGTTCCAAAGTATACGAATTTACCAAACAATTCGACAGCCTCATCATTCAAGGCAAAGATGTGTTGCCGGCCCACAAACAGTATCCCATCATGACGCAAAAGTCAAAATTGGTGACTCCCGCTGTCGTCTTTAACATTTTGAATGCCGAACTGTCGTCGTTGGCCACGAGTTTTGCCCTCAGTCTCAATGCGGGTTCTGCTCTGGTGGAGAACCCTAGCAACCTGTATGTGGAGAGTTACAAAACCTCTCCCGTCTTGCATGTCCAAGACTCTCCCGTCCCCAATGCCATCTTGGTGAGACTGTGGATCCAAACCTTTATCCAAAAGGTGCAAGACATGCGTCGGATGCAAAATGGATCCAAACCCTCCATACAGATGGTGTATGAGGCCTGCATGAGGGGACTTGCTCAGAGACCTGAAAGAATGCCTGCTCCACCTGTTGAACCTGAAAGAATACCTACTCCACCTGTTGAAAGATCTGAGAGACCTGCCGAACCAGAGAGACCTGTTGAACCTGAAATACCTGCCGAACCTGCTCAAAGACTTGAAAGAATACCTACTCCCCCGTTGACCCTGAAAGAATACCTATTTCACCTGTTGAACTTGAAATACCTGCCGAACCTGAAAAACCACCCATGGATGAGGTGATTACACCTCTGATCCCTCGTTGTGACAAGGGTACCCAGACCCTTTCTCCCTACCTCCCCACGTCCAACGCCTCGATCTTGAAAGAGACGCTTGGAACCACCCTTGGCCTAAAAGACTCAAACAGAACCCTCGGAGGGTTCAAAAAACATTATTTTGTGGGTGCCTAGACATCATCCTCTCATGGCCTTGGGCAACAATGGATTCATTATTCAACCCACCAATGTAAATGGTATCAATAAATGATGGATGATTCAACCCCGTCTCTTTTTATTTTTGACTCGAAAGCCCTTATCACACATTTCCTTATCAGTCGACTTCCTCCTTCTGTCCACTATAAAAGCAGGGCTCAGAAGCCAGTCGACTCATTCTACTCAGAGATATGGAAAACGAGTTGGCGTTTACTCTGCATCTTGTGATGTACCAAGAGGTGATCTTGGGGATTTCATTACTTTATGATGAACTTTCGGAATGTTTTAATTCATTTGAAACCTTCCGAGGTAATTCAAGTGGAAGACGTCTGTTGCGCAAACATTATCGATCTGATGATGCAAGTTTTACCTGACCACGAGCCCCATCAGGTGCCGTGGTTTGAAAGTTTTTCGATTTTCGAACCTGCCGACTTGGACAATGAATTCATGGAGCAAGAGGCTGTGAAAGGGAAAGGCGCCTTTGTCCAAGCCTTATGGACTCAGTATGCCATCCCCAAACTGTGTTTTTGGTGTACACGGCGTGGAAACGCCATGGAGCGCAAAACCTGACCACTTGGACTCGTTTGGCTCAAACAGTGTTGGACGGATGTTTTGGGCAGAAATGGTCTGATTGTGTATTCCAAGTGCCAGACACGTGTTCTATTTGTCTCAGCCCGATGCACTGGCCGGAAAAGACGCGATGTGGCCATTCATTTCACTTGCGTTGCCTCCTGCGACACCTGGATATGATTGGTCGCACGTGCCCCCTCTGCAGAACACCCAACCCCTGATGCCCTCTTAGACACTGTATTGAGCCCCAGAAAAATGGGAGAATGATTACTGGAAAGGAGCATAGCTCGGGACCAGTAGTCGTTCTCCCATTTTTTTGGGTCCCTCCTCCCGCCAACGTTGGCCGAGAAGCATCCTTTTGGAAACTAGTTTTACAAACATTATTAAAATTTATTTTATTCATTTCACCTGTGATGTTGTTAAATTCCAATGGACGTGTGAACTGGGACAATGTCCGTTTTGCAATCAAACCACCTGTCATCGTTGGATTGCCGTGCAAGGTATGTGTGTCATTCTCCATCAACCCATTAACCCCATTTTTCATTCGTGATGGGTACAAACACGCATCGACCCAATTTTCACTCGTGCTTGGCTCCTGATGACTCCGCCCACATCCTGTTTGAACGTATAAAAGAAGACTCGTCTCGACGCTTCCCATCAGTCGACGCTTCCCTTTAGAGCACAATGGATCAAGTTGATGCCTTTCCTGAGCACATTTCCACGACCGTAATACCCGTGACGCTGCCCGAGAAGCCCGACGCCTTGGTATATGCCGCTCAGCAGGGACACGTCCGTGCTTGCATCATTTATCAGGAACCCAATGCAAAACGAGTGTTTGTCTTGTTTTGCAAAGACCATTGGTACCAAAAAAAGACATTGTTGGATAATTTCAAGCGTGCCATCTTGGAGGCCAAGCACTTGAACGAATTCAGGCCCGACGATGTCTTGTGGGAGAAAATCTCCAAAGGACTGTTGAGAAATCCCGATCGATTCCTGAAAAATACCGACAAGAGGATGGTCTACATTTACAACAACATGTTTTTTGTGAAAAAAGACTTTACGTTTGGCTTTCGAACGGTAAAGTCGGGCGAGATTCACTTGATTCAAACCACGCATGTACCCATGTTGATCTATGAATTGCCAGCCTCCAGTCTCAAGTGCCGAGCCCAACCCAATGTGATTCGGAGAAGTTTTGAGCCCCATGACCAAATGCTCTACCATCGAACCATCTTGGAGCCCCACACGGCGTATCCGATCCCGGCTGGAACACACTACACCAGTGTTTCTCAAACTGTGGGGCGCGCCCCCCTGGGGGGGCGCGATAACCTTACGAGGGGGGCGCGAGCATATCGAAAATAAAAGATTTAAAAAATAATTAATTTACTGGAATGAATTAAAACAAAATACTTTCAGACATAATAAAAAATGCACTTTTACTCTGATGTAAGTTATAGGCCAGGGATGGCGAACCAATGGCACGCGTGCCAATGATGGCACGCGACAGAATATTTTGGGCACGCCATCGATCAAAAACGATTTGCATTTTGGCTTAAAATAATTAAGTTTACTATTAAGTATTATGAACAAACGCGAGTGATCCGTCGCGATGCCGACAAGTGGGGGAGCAGACTCGTTTGTTATGTCTTGCGTAAATACTTCGTATATTATAAATTGCTAATGATGCAAAGTTTATCTACGCATAGTGTGTGTACGTAACTATTTCTAAATATATTCAAGTTGTTTAAAAACATATTCTAACGTTTACATTAATAGTTCAGCTTTGTATACATCTAATTTATTAATGTGATCTAATTCTTGTCTTGTAAGTCTAATTGGTAAAATAGCTCTCACTGCTTTATTTTTAAAAATTTTAATGATCTGAGACAAAAGCGAAAGATCAGACACTACAGAAATCTCCTGCAAGCACTCAATTTCTTAAAACAAATAAATCTGCCCATGAGCCCGCAGTCGTGCGCAGTCAGTAAAAAGGAGTGTTTTTTGGCGGGGGGAATCAAGCGAGAGAACATAGAATAGTTAATTTCATCGACACATCTGTACATTTAAAGTTTTGTGTTAAATTTACGATTTTTAACTGGTATTTAATATGGCTAGTTCAACAAAAAAAAAAGTGCAAGATAGTAAATATAGCAGAGAATTTCAAACTTGGTGGGCTAATAAATATGGCATGATCAGTAAAAGGTGACAAAGCGGTGTGTGTTTTTATGTTCTGGAACAGTGGTATGCAGAACATCGTCTGTAAACGGCATTTTGAAAAACAAATCACAAATCCTTTTGTGAAAAAAAAGCGAACCAGAGCAAAAAGAATTAATTGCAAGTGCAATAAAAGACAGAAATAAACAGTCGACGTCTATATTTAAACATGTAAGCAAAAATTGTCACACAAGTGCGGCAAGTTACTCAGCTGCAAATGCCATTGCTCGGCATGGTAAACCTTTTAAGAGGGAGAGTTTTTGAAGGAAGCTTGGTTGGCATGTGCGCCCTCACTTTTTGATGATTTTGATAATAAAGATAAGATAATTCAGCGCATCAAAGATGTTCCTCTATCTAGAAACACAATGAAAGATAGAATCTTGAAATTGGCAGAAAATGTTACAGATCAACAAAAAAAATGACATTAACTCCGCTCCTTTTATATCGCTATGTCTTGACGAAAGGATTGACACTACTAAATCGGCACGTTTAGCTGTCTTTGCTCGATATTGTGTAGAAAACATCATTAAGGAAGAATTAATTGCGATAACATCGTTGTTAACAACTACAAAGGGCACAGATATTTGTACGGCAGTAAGAAATTCGCTTGCTGAGAAGGAAATTGATTTGAAAAAATTGTTTAGTAACCACTGATGGTGCTCCAAATATGGTAGGCAAAAAATGGCTTAATTTCTTTATTTAAAACAGACGTAGGACACTCGATTCTTGAATACCACTGCATTATTCACCAACAAGCCTTATGTGCAAAGAGTGGTTTAACATCTCTTGATAATGTAATAACTTTAGTCACAAAAATAGTCAATCTCATATCGTCACAGGCTTTAAATAAACAAAAGTTTGATGCTTTGTTGAATGAAGTCAATTCGGTGTATAATGGCTTAATAATGTATAACAATGTTTGATGGTTGAGCCGCCGGAACGTACTTCAAAGATTTGTTGATTGCTTGGAAGAAATCAGACTGTTTCTACAAAATTAGAGCAAAATTGAACAATACCCACAGTTGATGGATATTATGTGGCTTTTATAATTGATGTTTTTACAGACATATGCCAATATTTCAACAAATTGAACATAAAGCTTCAAGGCCCGCATAAAACAGTTATCGTCATGATGGATCCGCTTTTGAAGCTAAACTATATGTTTTCAGAAACGATATTATTACAAAAAACTACAAGTACTTCCCAAACTTGAAAAATATATCACAGATTTAGATGCCCAAGAGAAACGAAACGAAGAAAAAGTTATTGATGACTTTATTTCCATAATGGATTCTTTAATCAAAGAATTTTCAGCGAGATTTTCTCAGTTCAAGGAATTATCGGAAACGTTCGAATTTATTATGTACCCTGATGTGATTTCGTTTGATAAACTGAACTTGTCTCAATTCGATTGGTTGGAAATTGAAGAACTTGAAATGCAACTGATTGATTTCCAGTCTAGTTCAATATGGATTCAAAAGTTTATTGAAACAAAGGAAAAAGTTGGAATTGATTGAAGCAGAAAGATTGACAAGCAATATAAGTAAAAATACCAGTAACGAAATTTTGGAAACATGGAATTCGATTCCAGACGCATTTAACTGTTTGAAGAAGTTGAGCGTATGCTATTTTAACCATATTTTCATCTACCTATGCCTGCGAGTCATTATTTTCAGAGATAAATAACATCAAAGACTCGATTAGAAACCGTTTAACAGACGACTCTAATTCAGCATGCATTCTACTAAAAGTAACATCTTATAATCCTGATATAAGTTATTTCTCATCTAATCTACAACAGCAGAAATCACACTAATGTTACTTTAATTAAAATTACAAGTATAACTAAAACATTTACTACTATACAGTGCAAAATGTATTTTTTCGTATTAAATAAAGAATTTTGATTTGTTCGTATTTAGTTTTATTAGTTGTTCAATAATCACAAGTCAAAATTATTTGATGGCACGCCTATAACTCATTAAACGTTTTTTTAGAAAAAATGGCACGTTGACCCAAAAAGGTTCGCCACCCCTGTTATAGGCGATATCAAGTCATCAGAAAAAAAAACTTCTTCAATACTTAATTAGCTATCTTTGATTCTAAACCAAATAAAAAATATTTTATTTAATTTGCTGTAATCCCATGATGAGAGAGTTTTTATTACGTTTTCTTTTTTAAAAATAACATTCTACTCTTTCAGAGAAAAACAGATCCCAGATCCAGAATCGAAAAATTCAGGAACATAAAAAATTCATCACTGTCATTATTTTTGAAATACTGCACATTATAGCTGTAATTTGTTTGACCTTCTAAGTTATTAGTAGAGTTAGTTATAACCCATCTCTTATGTGTTTATTTCTCATTTAAGGAAGTTGTAAGTAATGTATTTCTCTATTGCGCTTTTTTTTTTCCACGTAAAACAGTTTTATGATATTTGGAAAACCACGGAAAGCACACACACACACTCTTTAATGGATTACTATGCGAAGACTGAGACCAAGAGGAGTATTTTCAAACATAAAGCATAACAATTGTTTTTAGCAGTAACATACATATTATCATAATGAATACACTTTTTACCCGGAAGTGGTCGCGCGGGACACACAGATCACGAAATTGTTGATTCTGGCAGAACTGTTTATTTGTCACCAAAGAAAAATTGAAGAGTCCTTGAAAGTAGGTAAGTAACTTTCTCTTAGTTAAATTATTCACTGGAATAACGATTTGTATCGTGTACAATAAAATAATTATAAAAAAAGGATTGGGGTGACTCAATAACCCTGCTAGATCGTATCGAGTGCGTGCCTGCTCCCAGGTTAAAACATGTTGAAGTCTTTTTGCTTTAAAAATATTAAAAATAATACAATTATTCTTCATCGGAATTTTATATTGTTGTTCATTATTTAACATCAACTATAAATGCTAATTCTGTGAGGATTAAAAATTAAAATTCGCTTAAAACTAATTATAATTTGAGCAAGCATTTAAAAAAAACATTTTACATTTTTGTAAACATTGTCGCGCACTTGGCTTTAATGTTTGGCAAGAATGTTTTATTTTCTTTTAAACGAACTCATGCAAAGAGCGCGTACTTCGGCCGGTATACTTTTAATGTATCAGTGCTGCACAGAGTATTTTATAACTATTTAATTAATACTAAATTAAGAACAAGTTTAATAAGTATTAACGACTTCCATGGGCTTGTTCTACAAAGCAAAGTTTTTATAAGGAATGCTTATGATTAGAAATTGACCCTCTGAGTTATTTTTCTATATTTAGCAGATATCCATATTTTGTCTTCTAAGCAGTCACCGCATTTTGCAATATGTTCAATTTAAAAATTAGAGAAAGGAAAAATAACGTAATAATTGTCCTATTACTTAGTTAATTTATTTTTTTGTTAAAAGTAGTATTCAAAATTTAATACTTATGTTATTAATGTGTATGGTTTATAATTAAGATCTTGTATTATAGCTTTAGCGTCAAAGTGAATTATTATTGCATTTAGTGCATTATTAATGTATAAGGGGGGCGCGATAAAAATTGTGATTGAAAAGGGGGGCACAAGTATTGAAAGTTTGAGAAGCACTGCACTACACTGTGTTGACGCTGCAAAAGACGGTGTTTGGTTTAGACATTATCCCCGAAATGATGCTCCCCCAGCTCATGGAGAATGGATTTAACCTGGGGGATTTTAGACAAAGGAAACGCTTTGATCAAAAGGCTTACAAGCTACCTCCTCCGACCCCGGCTCATGCACCTTTTGAGACAAACAAACGACATTTGGAACAACAGCCCAAGCCTTTTTCCAAAAAGAAAAGAGTGGTTATCGCACCCATCATCAGACCGTCTCTGGCTTCTGTGAGGATTATCAAACCTTCCACTGCCTTGGCCACCCCTCAACCTGTGAGTATTCCGGAGCCACCTGAGCGGACGACACCTCAGATCCTTCTTCCATATCCACCACCTGAGCGGACGACACCTCAGATCCTTCTTCCATATCCACCACCTGAGCGGACGACACCTCAGATTCTTCTTCCAGATCCACCTGTGCCAACAACCCCTCAGATTCTTTTACCAGATCCACCTTTGCTGACGACACCTCAAATCCTTGTATCAGATACACCTGTGCCAACAACCCCTCAGATCCTTCTTCCAGATCCACCACCTGTGCCGACGACCCCTCAGATTCTTTTACCAGATCTACCTGTGGTCAAGACTTTGGAGCCGACCTTTACGGATGACTCTTCCGTGGATCAAATCCTGTCGTCTGTATTTGGAGACTATTTGCCACAAGGGATTCCCTTGGCGCATACTCAAGAACCTCAGGTGCTGGACACGGTGCCTTCCCTGTTTGACGAGAGTAATGATCTCATCTCGTTTTTGGATCATTTTGAAGCAGGGTTGGCCATAGAGCAACAAGAAACCCCCATGGATTTGACCATGCCCCGAATGAAAAAAAAAGTGATAAACAGTACTGGATTTAAAGTGATTAAACCATTGGATCTGTCTCTACGCAATTGTTTACCTTGCATGTAAATATTATTTTGATGTAAATAATGTAAATATTATTTTGATGTAAATAATGCAAATATTATTTTGATGTAAATAGTGTTTATATTATCTTGTAAATATTGTAAATATTATTTTGTAAATAAATTTCATTTTTGTCTGAAACCCGTCTCCTTTTTTTTGTCCAAAAAATACCAAGCTTGGAGACAAGAGCATGTAAAAAAAATGGTTTCGGTACAACACTTGTTGGACCAGTGTCGACAGCGCACCACTATCGTGTTTGGAAATCTGGGTCGGTGGCCGGATCGAGTCACGTATTACGAGCCAGACTATCCTTACACCATCCTTTTTGAACCCAATTTTGGGGTGCACATTCCTCGGTCGTTTGGAAAAACGGTCATTGTGTTTACGAGTCATTTGGATCTGACCTGGGATAAAGGGGTCGAGTTGAAATTCTTTCAAGTGGGTCGTCCTCATTCTCACCGAGTTTGGGAGGCGTATCAACCTCAAACTACGGATGCGTATAGTTTGGATTTGACAGACTGCCCTCGAGTCGCAGACGTGTACGTGAAATGGTTGACATGGTTGGATGATTGGGAAATGCATCGAGACGATCCTGTGCCTTGGCGCATCGTGGGTCTCCAACCTTGGAAGCGGGCTTTGGAACAACACGTGCAGCGCTCGCATGAAAAGGCTTTGGCCCATGGAATGCCCTCTGACGTCACGCTCCTCGATCATATATAAAGCGAGCCATTCGCCGCTCGAA
Organism: Trichonephila clavipes; assembly: GCA_019973935.1. Taxonomy (NCBI): domain Eukaryota; kingdom Metazoa; phylum Arthropoda; class Arachnida; order Araneae; family Nephilidae; genus Trichonephila; species Trichonephila clavipes. Next base: position 9,651 of record BMAU01013079.1, on the reverse strand, counting down.
ATCATTCTGCTCATTGAAGCAACATGTCTGTGTTGAGTCAACCCGCCTATTTTGCGCATGCCAACGTGTTTCATCACGAGGGCAAGCCAGTGCCCATCGAATTGTCCATTGCCACGATTCCCAGGGATGGCAGCGATCCCGAGGTGATGTGCATCACCGTGAATCATGCCGGGCAACCCTCCAATCCCAAAGATGTTCGATTCAATTGCCAAGAGAATGCCCGTCTTCGTCTGGTACACCACCCGTTACCCAAGAGTGTGCCCGTGGAATACCTGCCCTTTTGCGTGAGGGGCAAGTTTAGTCAGCTGGCCCGAGGCAACAGGGGCCTGATGGTGGTCAAAGGATTAGAACAACAAAAAATGTTTCAAGAGCTCGGACTGTATGCCATGGCCCTGGAGAACCTGCCAAACTTTAAAGACATTTGCGATGGAACCTTTCCCGACCCCGTGCATGAGGGTGTGCACGAGGAAGAGGACATTTCATACTGCACCATGCTAAAATCGTACCAATTTGCCAAATATCTGCAGCAGTTTAATAAGCTGCATGCTGAATGGAGCTACAAAGTGTCGGTATTGACACAGTAAAGGGACATTGGCCCGGAAAAAGGGGGATCGAGTCGACACAACAGTCGACTTGGTCCCCCTTTTTTCGGGTCACATAATGTACCAAGATTGAAAGGTGCATTTTAAAAACGTGTGCTGTTGGATAAATTTATCCGTATTTTAAAACCTTTTGCTGTTGGATGTACCAAGATTGAAAGGTACATTTTAAAAACGTGTGCTGTTTGATGCAGCAATATTATATTCATCTGTATTTTAAAACCTTGTGCTGTTGAATGCACCAAGATTGAAATGCACAGTTTTAAAACTTGTGCTGTTGGATGCACCAAGATTAAATTCATCTGTAGGTTGGAACCTTGGCGCTGAATCGTGCTGTTGGATGCCATAAATGTCTGGTGATTCAAGATTGGAAAAGCATCAGCCAATAGGAATCGATTCACGTGACCCCAGTAGAGTATAAAAGGCGAGCGCTCAGCCACCAGAGACATTCTCACTCAGCAACATGTCTCCTTTAGCGTTTTTCGCCCATGCCAACGTATTTCACCATGGTGGTCAACCTGTTCCGATCGAATTGTCCATTGCCAGCATACCGGAGGATGGCACAGAGCCCAAAGTGATTTGTATCACGGTGGATCACTCCAACCTCCTCACGACAGACAAAGACAGACGGGCTAATCGTTACATTAACGAACGGCTCAGCCTGAAAAGCCACCTGCCCGGATCTGTACCTCTGGAATACCTGGATTTCTGCGTCCGGGGCAAGTTTTGTCAACTGGCCCAAGGAAACAGAGGCCTGATTGTCGTCAAGGGCTCGGATCAGCGGAAAATTTTTGAAAAGTTGGGACTTTTTACAATCAACCTGGAAATATTGCCCCATTTCCGGGATTTGAATGACCACAGCCTGCCTGACCACCTGCACGATGAGGTGCACGAGAACTTTAACATTTCCGAGTGCACCATGGTGAAATCGTATCGATTTGCACGATACCTGCAGTATTTTAACAAGCTGCAGGCTGAATGCAAAAAACAGACGGCTCATTTAGTAGAGTGAGTCAAAAAATTTTACCGAAAAAAGGGGGATCGAGTCGACACAAGAGTCGACTCGGTCCCCCTTTTTTCAAGACACACAATATGCCAACATTGGATGGCATCTTTATTACGACATGCACCAGTCAATAGGAATCGTTTCACATGACATCATTAGAGTATTAAATACACCAAGATTGGAATAATATAGATTAAACTCACCTATTGTCGTCTTCTTATCACCCAGATTGGATGGCTTGTCTCATTGTGGGCTATCCTCTGTTTTCTCACCGAGATTGGAGGGCTTGTCTCATGAATTGGCATGTTTTCTCACCAAGATGCATGTTAGGGTTTGTCTCATTGAGTGGGCATATTCTCTGTTTTCTCACCGAAATTGGAGGGCTTGTCTCGTTGAATTGGCATGTTTTCTCACCAAGATGCATCCATTTCATTGGACCCCTTCACGATGCATACATTTCATTTGACATGATTAAATTTCATTTGACCCCTGTTTAAATTTCCTTTGTGGATGACCCCTGTCTCAAATGTCTCTCTGGGATGGAATGAAACATTTTCTCTCGCCCCGTGCTAAAATATTTTTGGGAGAAATCTGAAAAATTTTATACTGTGCATACATGATGGCTCTGTGGCACGATTTGTGCCAACCAGGAATCGAGACCCTAAACACAACGTTGGGATAAAAATGAGGTGAAAAATGGACACGAGTCATACGTTGGAATGTTCTCAGTAAAACGTTGCTTCAAACATGTATCGAGACATAAACACAACGTTTTGATGAAAAAGTAGACTAGAGTCATACAAAAGAGCCCTTTGAACGTTCTCAGGAGAAATGTGAAAGAGAATGGAATCGAGACCGTAAAGACAACGTTTTGATGAAAAAGTAGACCCTAGTCATACAAAAAGAGCCCTTTGAACGTTCCTTTTGGATGGAAATCTGAAAGGCATGGTTTGGATAAAAATTAGGTGAAAAAGGATCAAGAGTCATGTAAAAGGAGCCGTTTGAAACGAAAAGGTGGGAACCAAAATAGGGTGTGGAGATTGATTTAAATGAGATGGTTTTCGATTTAAATGAGATGGATTTCGATTTAAATGAGATGGTTGTAAATGAGATGGTTTTCGATGTAAATGAGATGGTTTCAACAAAGGTCATTTTCGTTTCAACAATGGTCATTTTCATTTCAAAAAAGGTCGTTTTCCATTTCCAATAATTTTTTGAAAGGGTCACGGTGCTCAGATATTTTTTCGACCGACTGTAATCGGACTTGATCTATGTTGACTGTTAATCTCTTTCCCGCTTTCCAAATTATTAAATTAGTATTCTTCACTTTTAACACTCTACATGAACCTTCAAACTTTGGCTTAAACTTCGCGGCCACCTTTTTCGTTGCTGAACTTACGGGATGTGTTTGCAGAAGTACCCAGTCGTTTACCTTAATCCGAACATCTCGCCTCCTTCTATTATAATATTTCGCCCATTTTTCATGCTTAGCTGTAGTATTATTTCTCGCCTCTGCAAATACTTTTTCAATATCTCCTACTGCAATCTTTGTTCCATCCGATACCATCACTAACTTTTGAAACGGGGTAATCCAGTGTTTCTCAAACTGTGGGGCGCGCCCCCAGGGGGGCGCGAGTATATCGAAAATAAAAGATTTAAAAATATTTAATTTACCTGAATGAATTAAAACAAAATGCTTTCAGACATAATAAAAAATGCCCTTTTACTCTGGTATAATTTATAGGCGCGCGCGCGCGATATTAAGTTTTCAAGATTAAGAACTTCTTCAATACCTAATTAGCTATCTTTGATCCTATAACCAAGCAAAAAAAAACTTTTATTTGATTTGCTATAATCCCTTGAAGAGAGATTTTTTTATTATGCTTCCTTTTTAATCCTAACATACTACTCATTCAGAGAAAAAACAGATCCCGGACCCAGAATCGAAAAAATTTAGGAACATAAAAAATTCATCACTGTCATTATTTTTGAAATGCTGCACATTATAGCTATAATCTGTTTGACCTTCTAAGTTATTAGTACAGTTAGTTATGACCCCTCTCTTATATGTTTGTTTCTCATTTAGGGAAGTTGAAAGTAATGTATTTCTCTGTTGCGCTTTTTTCCATGAAAAGAGTTTTATGATATTTGGAAAACCACGGAGAGAGTATTTAAGAGTATTCTAAAATATATAAAGCACAACGAAAAATGTTTTACAAAATGTTTTTATTAGTAACATATATATTATCATAATGAATACACTTTTTACCCGGAAGTGGTCACGCGGGACACACAGATTACGAAATCGTTAATTCTGATAAAACTGTTTATTTGTTACCAAAGAAAAATTGAAAAGTCCTTGAAAGTAGGTAAGTATATTTTCTCATAATTAAATTATTCACTGGAATTACGATTTTTATTGTGTACTATAAAAATAATTTTAAAAAAAGGTTTGTGTGTGGGGTGACTCACGCAATAACCCCGCTGGACCATTAGTATCTAGTACGCACCTGCTCCAGGGTTAAAACATGTTGAAGTCTTTTTCGCTTTAAATATTAAAAATAATACAATTATTCTCTCTTCATCTGAATTTTATATTATTGTTCATCATTCAACATCAATTCTAAATGATAATTCTGTAAGGCTTAAAATTATAGTTCGCTTTAACCTAATTATACTTTGAGCAATCATTTAAATAAAATCATTTTACATTTTTGTAAACATTGTCGCGCACTTGGCATTACTCTCCTTACAAAATTCGGCGATTATTTCAATAATGTTTTATTTTCCTATAAATGAACTCGTGCAAGTGGGTACTTCAGCCGGTATACTTTTAATGTATCAGTGCTCCATAGTAGTTTATAACTAATTAATTAATACTAAATTAAGAACAAGTTTAATAAGTATTAACAACTTCCATGGGCTTGTCTGTCAAAGCAAAGTTTTTATAAGGAATGCTTATGATTAGAAATTGACCCTCTGAGTTCTTTTTCTATATTTAGCAGATATCTATATTTTGTCTTCTAAGCAGCCACCGCATTTTGCAATTTGTTCAATTTAAAAATTAGAGAAAGGAAAAATAACACACATAATAATTATCCTATTATTTTATTTATTTATTTATTTTGCTTAAAAGTAGTATACAAAATTTAATACTTATGTTACTAATTTGTATGGTTTATAATTAGGATCGCCTATTGTAGCTTTAGTATCAATGTTCATTATTATTGCATTCAGTACATCATTAATGCATAAGGGGGGCGCGATAAAAATTGTGATCGAAAAGGGGGGCGCCAGTATTGAAAGTTTGAGAAGCACTGGGGTAATCAATTTTCTACCCAAAAACAACTCTGCTGGGGTGTTTCCTGTAGTCTCATTGACTGCCGTTCTTAACGCATAGGCGAACTCTCTTAAGGTATCCGAACACGTTCAGAGTACTTTTTGACAAAATAACATATTTAAACATATAAAGGCTTTTTTAGGATTTAATACCAATAAATACTAATATTTAATCAACAATATTTAAAATAAGTTGCCGGAATTTCATAAAAATCACAATAATATGTGAAATTTTAGCAATATTTTTGTAATACTTGAAAGCAATTAGAGAAAAAAGCAATAAACTTATATTAGTAAAAGAATTACCAAAACAATCTAAAAGGAATTTATCTAGAGAATGTACTAAATATTTAATGTTTTATTAAAATTTGAAACTTTTAGAGATGATTGAGTAAACGTTATAAGAAAAATAACGCATTTATGAGACCATTATTTAAATAACATGCCCTAACTCAAATAATATATATATATTCATACTATAAGAAATATTTTAGTACATTCTCTAGAAAATAGCATAAATATCAGGTGCAAAAACTTTTATAGAAATACATTTGTAATATTTTGCGTGATCAGACTTGCCATGATAGATTTCGAACAATTTAAATGCCCACTTCTGGTAGATCAAAGACCCACTTCCGGTTTTTCTAACTTAATAAAATTGATTGTAGGCCTCTAAGAAGCATAGAATAAAAACAAAGTATGTTTGGTAAAGCCAAAATATAGATGTATGAAATAAAATAGAAACAAAAAATATCGGTCTTATCCGAATTTGGTCATTTTCAACGTGTTCGGATACCTTAAGAACTGGTCCCAAGTTTCATGGTTATCGTTAACATAACTTGCAATCATTTGCAAAAAGATCATGATTCATGCGCTCCGTTCTATTTGACTGAGATCTATACACAACTGTCTTAACATGCTGTATGCCGATCGATTACTCAAATGCTCAAAAATTTTAGATATAAATAGTTATTACTTATTACTTTTATAGGAGCTCCATAACGCGATATATAATTATGAAATAAACTATCCGCTATTACTTTAGCTGAGGCCTTTTTGAGGGGTACAATCTCGAGCCACTTTGAAAAGGGATCCGTAATTACTAACACGCAGCGATTTATTCTAACTCGTGACGCAGGATACGGACCTAATACATCTAACGTCACTATCTCATTCGGATAATTTGTTACTATCGGAATTAAACGAACAGCTGGTAACGCGTTTTTATAATTCATAGTCTGGCATACATGGCATAATAAGACATGTTATCTTATAAATTTTCTGATATAGGGGAAATAACAAACATCGCGGAATTTAAAGTACGTTTTCTTTCGTCCTAAGTGACCCACTATGGGCTTGTCATGAAATTAACGCGTTATCTCTCCTCGCAATGATTGCGAAATATACACTCTCATTTCTCCTAGAGTGGTTGCGTATTTCGCATAAAATAACAACTTCTCAACTAATCGAAAATCGCGAGACCAGTTCTCACAGATAATCGCATCTGCTAGTTTTTCTTTTTTCTTTCTTTCAAGAAACACTTTTCCTCTTTGTGCATTTGATTTAGGCTTTTTCTGACTAGAATTAAAATAATAATTCAACGCAAATAAAAATCAAAAAAGCAAATTAGCCGTCGAAAACATCGCCCCACATGTAGCAAACAATCTAAGAAAATATTTTAAAAGCATGCTTTTACTGCGAGAACTATTTTGTCTACATCAATGTTTCCCAAACTGAGGGGTGCGCCCCCTGGAGGGGCGCGAGCATATCGAAAATAGAAGATTTAAAAATAATTAATTTATTGAAATGAATTAAAACAAAATACTTTCAGACATAATAAAAAATTCACTTTTACTCAGATATAATTTATAGGCACGCGATATTAAGTCATAAAAAATAAAAACTTCATCAATACCTAATAAGTAACTTTGATCCTATAACCAAATAAAAAAACTTTTATTTCTTTTGCTGTAATCCCATGAAGAGAGATTTTTTTTTATTGCGCTATCTTTTTAAGCCTAACATACTACTCTTTCAGAGAAAAAACCGATTAAAGTCCCAGAATCGAAAAAATTTAGGAGCATAAAAAATTTATCAGTGTCATTATTTTTGAAATACTGCACATTATAGCTGTAATCTGTTTGACCTTTTAAGTTATTGGTACAGTTAGTTATGACCCCTCTCTTATGTGTTTGTTTCTCATTTAGGGAAGTTGTAAGTAATGTATTCCTCTGTTGCGCTTTTTTCCATGCAAAAAAAAGTTTTACACAATTTTTTTAGCAGTAACATACATATCGTTGTGAATACACTTTTTCCCGGAAGTGGTCGCGCAGGACACACAGATTACGAAATCGTTAATTCTGGCAAAACTGTTTATTTGTTACCAAAGAAAAATTGAAAAGTCCTTAAAAGCAGGTAAGTATATTTTCTCTTAATTAAATTATTCACTCGAATCACGATTTGTATCGTGCACAATAAAATAATTATAAACAAAAGGATTGGGGTGACTCAATAACCCCGATCGACTGTATCGAGTGCGCGTCTGCTCCTGGGTTAAAACATGTTGAAGTCTTTTCGCTTTAAATATTAAAAATAATACAATTATTCTTCATCGGAAATTCATATTATTGTTCATTATTTAACATCAATTATAAATGCTAATTCTGTGAGGCTTAAAATTACAATTCGCTAAAACTAATTATAATTTGAGCAACCATTTTAAAAAGATCATTTTACATTTTTGTAAACATTGTCGAGCACTTGGCTTTGCTCTCCTTACAATTCAGCTATTATATCAATAATGTTTTATTTTCTTGTAAAAGTACTCGGGCAAACAGCAGGCGCTTCAGCCGGTATACTTTTAATGTATCAGTGTTTCACAGAGTATTTTATAACTAATTAATTAATACTAAATTAAGAACAAGTTTAGTAAGTTTTAACGACTTCCATGGGCTTGTCTTGCAAAGCAAAGTTTTTATAAGGAATGATTATGATTAGAAATTGACCCTCTAAATTCTTTTTCTATATTTAGCACATATCTATGTTTTGTCTTCTAAGCAGCCCCCGCATTTTGCAATATGTTCAATTTAAAAATTAGAGAAAGGAAAAATAACACACATAATAATTATCCTATTATTTTATTTATTTATTTATTTTGCTTAAAAGTAGTATACAAAATTTAATACTTATGTTACTAATTTGTATGGTTTATAATTAAGATCGCCTATTGTAGCTTTAGCATCAAAGTGCATTAGTATTGCATTCAGTACATTATTAATGTAGAAGGGGGGCGCGATAAAAATTGTGATCGAAAAGGGGGGCGCCAGTATTGAAAGTTTGAGAAGCACTGGTCTACAGCGTAATGTCACTGCATCTCTTACAACCGTTGATAGATGTTCTCGGGTCTGAGGGGAAAGGGCCCCCAATAGGAAGGTGGGCACGTTTACCAATCGGAGGTGATCAATCATTTTTTTACACGGATATGTCGCCAGCCACGTTGTGTCCCTGCTCTCCCTTTTCCTTTCAACTCGCTATCCTGTCATCATGGTGACGATTCGGGGGATGGAAGGAGAGCGGAGCGGGGAGACTACTTCCGTTCGCTTTTTCACTGTTACGCAAAACTGGGCAAAATTCTCATTTACTCTCGAGCGCTAAGAAGTTTCACTTCAAAAGTATTTTTTATAAACGTTCTCAGATATAAATGACTTTTCTGCGACAGTATCTCATAGTGCCTTCGTAAATGTTCCATTCAATAAAATAGGAACATACGTAAGTTCCACTGGAGACATGCATATAGCTGAAAGTCTAACCGGAATATTCTTTACCGGTTGTGATTGATCATCATGATAATCTTGAACCTTAAAAATATTCAATCGACCCTCATGTCTTCGTCCCTCGACTAAAATTTTCACTCGGATCCCTATTTCTAGACTGATACTTGAAATTATTATTATTGAACCTTTGATCCCAACAAACCTATTTCTGCTTTCGAATCCTTGGTTCCTCTGAGGACCATTCCTCCTATCATTTGGTCTTCTGCATCCCTCCTATTTCTCTGTCTTCTGCCGTCGTTAGACATCCAATGCACATTCCAATCTCGTCTTCCCATATTCTCATTACTTCTTGAAACCTGCATTTTTTGCATGAATACCTTTCCTCAAACTTCGACAGCACTTGCAATAACTTAGCCGTAGTGGCCGGGTTTTGATGCTATTCCGAACTACCGGAAAATTTTCGTCAACGCCTCTTTCAATTGCGCAAAGTCCATGGCCGTTCCCTGCACTAAATTAGACCCGAAAATTTCAAACCAATTTTTTGCTCTACCTAGGAGACGACCTTTCAAATAAGCACATGCCAAATTATTGGGTATCTCAAAAACACCTCACATTATTCTCACTGCCCTCCAAAAATTCATCTACATTTTCTGACCCAGAAAAATAAAGTTTAAGCAAAACTCTGAATACGGATGTACCTCCTACCTCGGGGTTAGGGAAATTTAAATGCCCGTTAGAAAACCTAGTTGGGCTCCAATGTGATATCCCCTCCTATGGGGATACCCTCTCTCCAACATCCACGCGATCTACGTCTGAGGGAAGGAAAAATGAACCACTAAACTCTGTCATAATAAAATCAGTTTATTATTATCTTAATTTATATACAATACAACAACAATACTAGTCTAGGAGGATAATGATCAAGACTGATGAG
>BMAU01013076.1:0-10662 GCA_019973935.1 Trichonephila clavipes | reverse complement strand
ATATGGCAAATATAATAAAAGCAATATATATATATATATAAATATATAATATATATAAAGAGTTTTTTCTAGGTATAGGTTTGCTTGAGCATTACTTTCCAAGGAGTATCACTCCTGATTTCAGCTGTCATGATTTATTCTCAGTTTGGTTTGGAATTCATCAAAATGATCATCAAGCAAGTTGTAGATTCTTTGAATGGGCCCAAACGAGATTGCTGTTGTTCCCGATTTTCATAAGCTATCTCCCGAGCTGAGCGATGAAGCGCACTTCTGGTTGAATGGCTACGTCAACAAACAAAACTGTACAAAGATTTGGAGTGAAGCTAATCCACAAGTGTAGCGTCGAAACACCGTTACATCCGCAGAAAACCGACTAGCAGCGCGCTTTGATGGCTGGTGGAATCATTGGTCCGTACTTTCAAACGTATGGCGTCACTGGCAACGAAACACAGCCACGGTGATCGGTATAGAGCCATGATTACTAACCTTTTTCCATCCCAGCCTGAACAATCATGATGAGCTGTGGTTCCGCCAAAGATGGCGCAACATGCGCCGCTACTGTTTCGCAGCGCCACAGGTCCGATTTATTGAAAGACACGTTTGGTGACCGCCTAATTTTGTTTTGGACCTGTGAATTGGCCCTCCGCGATCTTGTGGTTTAACACCGCTAGACTATTTTTCGTGCTATGTAAAGTCATTGGTCTGGCGTGATAAGCCACAAACGCTTGACCATTTGGAAGACAACATTCGCCATGTTATTGCCGATATACGGCCACAAATGTTGGAAAAAGTCATCGAAAATTGGACGTCCAGATTGGACTACATCCGAGCCTGCCGTGGCAGTCCTATGCCAGAAATCATATTTAAAATGTAATGCCACAAAGGGTGAAAATGCAAGCCAGGTGGTCTGTAAAATTGTGAATGGTGCTTATGGTGCCGGATATCAGCAACAGCTAATTACGTGCAATTTTGGTTTAGTCGATTCCAGTTCTAGCATTTTTGATGTTAAAGATGCACCTCGCACAGGCAGGCTCGTCGTCGAAAATGTCGTTAAATGAAAGAAATAATCGAAGTTGACCGGACATGTTAGTACTCGAAATATTCCTGAAATATTGCTGCGAAGCTGAATATCGACCATAAAACAGTTTTAAACCATTTTGTTATGGCAAGTTGATTCAAAAAGAAGCTCGATTTTTGGGTGCAACACCATTTATCACGAACATGATGATCGAATTTCCATCTGCGAGTCCTTTAACCAAATGAAATGAATCAGGCCCTATTTCTTAAGAAAACAGATGGTGGATTGGGATAATAGAGAAACGTCACATACGACAATAATGTTCTCTGAAAACGATTGCAGTGTCAAAAAGCGTTGAAGCAGCTCAAATGGTAGCCAAACCCGGACTAACATTCAGGAAAGTTCTACTGTGTATTTGGAAAAGGAATAATATTATATGAGTTGTTTCCGTAGGGCCAAACACTAAATTCAGATATCTGCTGTCAATAACTGGACCGTTTGAGCGCTGGCGATTGACCAGAAACGGTCAGAATTGCCAACAGAAGGTGTGTTGTGTTCCATCAGGACAACACCAGGCCCCACACGTCTGTAGTGACCACTGAAACCTCGGAGTCTTGATTGGTAAGTTCGTGAATCGTCGCTACCGTCATATAGTACAGACCTGACATCAAGCAACTCACCACCTTTTCGTGCATTACAATACTTTCTGAGTGATAAAGTAGGATCAGAAGAAAGGTTGGGAAAATAGGACTACTAGAGTTTTTCTCCCTTTAAATAAAGGGACCAAGACTTCCTATGAGGAGATGCATACCATAGGAAGCAGTCTCTAAAGCATGGCATGACTTAATTTCTACAGCAAAAGGGTCATGTTTTGACCAACTGGGAGGAAACGTCCAAGAAACATGTTAACACAAGTCAACTTGGAAGTTCATGCAAAAAAATAATTGGATTTGTTTTTCCCCAACCATAATATAACGTTATATATATATAATATATATATAAAATAATTAAATAATAAATTTTTCTGATACATGTTTTACTATTTTCATAGAATTGTCAAAGAGATTTTTGAACCAAAAACATTTGTCAAAGTGGTCACCAAATGATAGAGACTTCCGCATGAATAGGTACTCTTTCAATCTATGAATAAATTCAGATTGAACCTAGATCAGAACTTGAAGTGGAACTCTCGGATGAAAATAATGCTTTTGCTACAAAACATGGCAACTAGCGTTTCTGGAAGTCAAAAATCAAAAGAGTTCAAGATGAGTTTAGAAAAATACATAGAAGATATTTGAAATGGAAAGACAATTTTTGGATCATTCTTTACCATAAAAGTCTCTTAAACACATTAATTACATTGGATTTAACTGTTGTAAATTTTGTTTTCTGTAATCGCAAACAAGATGCAATATCAAATAAAAAATTCTAAAAATCAAAATGAATTGCTTAAAATTTACCGGAGATAGTGGAAGCGGTATCAGCCTTCCACTACTAACAAAAGCATTTTAACTGATGATGAAGGTACGCAGTATTGTAAATTCCTCATAAAAGTTTCGAGAAGCGTTATAATCCACCTTCTACAGGGGATGTAAACTAAAGTCTGCGGCCAAAACTTAAAAGTGATGAGTGCGTCAAGACAAACAATAGTAAATAGGAACTTAGGGGTCCGCAACTTCAAATGATTATAAAAAATGGAAAAATGAATTCGATTCGTTTTGCGGCTTTCGCTAAAAATTATTCTATTTATCTCAGTATGTTCCTGAAAAATAAATTTTAAAGATAAAGCTAAAAAAATGTCAATAGAGAGCCCTTTTGACTTTGGAGTAACGAACATTTATTTTTTACTGTTATTTTTTGTATCACATTAAATGCCTTCAAAAGCTTAGACTTGAACTTGAATTTTGAGTTCAAAATTTGAATCGTTGGGGATGGTTAAGCAGCGCAAACTCAACTGTGTTCAGGAGGTGAAATTTGAGCTCACCTCCTCCCCTGACACGATCTTCGATGCTTGGTCGTAGACTAGGCAGCAACTACTACCCACTACATGTAAAATAAATGAGAGGATGAAAAAAATTAAATAAAAAAGTTATTCATAGCAGACATGAGCTATTTCTCCTTGCAAAATACCTAATCATGAAAACCACCCGATTTTCATGCAAAATGTAGTACACAAGGATTTAACTGTAAGTGATGATGTAAAGTTCCATTGCAAAGTGTTCCACCCAACAAAAAGGCTCGTATGTGATTCCAACATGACGGAGCGCCTGCATATTTCAGTGCAGAAGTGCGAAGTGCATTGGATACAGCATATCCAAGGCGATGGATTAGACGGGGTGGTCCGATAAATTAGCCGGCATGCTCGTCTGACCTCTCTTGTCTAGACTTCATCCTCTGGAGCCATATGAAGAGACTTGTTTACCCAAGCCCCGTCAACTCCGACGGGGCCCTGGTCGCGAGGATTGCCGTCGTAGCAGGTGATATCCTGGAGATGCTCGGGGTATTTGCTAATGTTCAACAGTCCCTCCGCCGGTGGTGTGAGGCCTGCATCTTTGATGGTGGGCACCCTTTCGAGTAGTTTTTGTGATTCCGCAAGAAAACCCTGCGTGTACCATTTTCGACGTGTCATCATTCATTCAACCTTCATTCATATGCACTACGTGGGAACATCAAATTGTTTCTTTTTATTCTGAGCAGAGAAGTTGCTCATGTCTATTATGAATAATTTTTTTTAATTTTGTCATCCCTGTCTTGTGTATTTTACGTGTAGGAGGTAGTAGTTGCTTCCTGGTCTACAACACCAAGTCCTACGACACCAAGATAGGGAATAACTTAATTCTGTTCAGAGGGAAGGGAGTTTCAAATTTCAGCTCCTGAACACAATTCATTTTGCGCTTCTCAACCACCCCCAACGAATCAGATTTTGAGCACAAAATTTAAGTTTAAATCTAAACTTTTTAAAGAATTTAATGTGATACAAAAAATACCAGCAAAAAATAGTTGTTTGTTACTCCAAAGTCTAAAGCGCCCTCTTTTGGTCTTTATTGAGCTTTATCTTTAAAGTCTATTTTTCAAAAAAATACTGACAAAAAGAATGTTGTTAGCGAAAACCGCTAACGAATCGACCCATTTTTCCGTTTTTTTTTTAACCATTTGAAATTTCGGATCCTAAACTTTTATAGTACCTATCTCCTTCGGAAGACGTTTGGGATCTTTAGTTTCCTATTTACTATTGTTTGTCTTGATGTGTACTATCACCCCTTAAAGTATTGCCGCAGAGTTTAGTTACACCCTGTATACATGTCATGTCAAAAATGGGTATACATGTCAATCCTTTTATCCTTGGAATGGCCAGGATAAAAGGCTTGACATGTATGGCCATTTTTGAAGTGTTGATGACATTTCAGGGTCTCACAAGTGCAGATTTGAAAACTACGAACGCAGTTCGAAAACATCTTGTGAAACATGCAATGGTTATTTATACTTGTCAAAAAGAAAGCAAAAATTTTTTACAGTAATTAAATAATGAAATAAAAGAGTTAATTATGCATCAATAATTTCCTTATTTGCAATAATTTTAATGGAATTAAGATTATTTCTTATATCCACTTAGAGCTAAAAATGTAAAATTTCATAGGTGACTTGTTTTACAGATAACGCCCAACCCGCAGGATCGTGCGGGTACCGTCGAGGTTCCAGGGGGGCGCGGGAATTTTTTTATTATTCTTCCGAATGTCATTGGGGTCCATATAGCTTTAATAACCAGAAGAATTTAATATTTGAAGATAAAAACAATTTGGGTCTTAAAGGGATTTCAAAAGTCCCTCTCACTTCCCAAGATAGGATTCTGTTACAAAAACAGGAAGGGGAATAATTACTGTTGTTTTGTCATCACTTTCAAATTACACATTGGGATTGTTTTAAGTGAACTCGTTTTTATGAACAATAATCAGAAGAAAAGAGGACTGAGTTCTTTTATCTTTTCTAACACATCTATTATATTTTTGGGGAAGTAATGCTTAGAGGGATTTGACTTATTGAAGACTCAATTACCTTACATCACATCGACCTTCTCTTGCAACCACGGTACAAGAGTGATCATAGTCAAGAACTCATAGTCGGTGTTGCTCAGTAGCGGGTTCGATTCCTAATTCCACTGAAGATCACCGCGTAGAATCCGAGATTACGACACGGATATTGAAACAAGTAATATAAAAACAATTTTTTTAAGTCAATTCCTACTTAGGGCAAAAAAAACTTTTATTTTATTAAATAGTTAAGTTACTTTTTTTATTAAATAGTTACAATTAATATAAATATGCATATACATATGAGAGAACCACAATATTAAAAATAGAGAGAAAGCGATTTTCCATTTTCCTTCTTACATATAGCATTTTTGTTTTTTATTAAGAACATTTATAACCCTGTGCACCACAAAGTATCACACGGGGGCTTATATAGAAGTAAGCGTGAAGCACACATCACAAAGAAGAGAAGCATTACAACACAAACATTCATGTCTTACCCGGGATTTAGAGTACCCTACGGCACCTCACTGAGTGTCACTAACCGCTATACCAAATAGGCAACTGCATATGTATTGGACTATTTTTTTGTTTTGTTTGTTATACTGCTTAGTCATTAATTTAATTTAATTATTCTAATAAAATAGTTTGTGATGACCCCCTGGGTCACACCTTGAACACCAAGATTAATTTGAGGCAAAGAATCACCAAGAGCCATTTTGAATAATAATATTATTTATTTTGTTATAATTTCCTCAAAAATCTCTGATAACATATAATACAATAATGTTACGTCGTTTAAAGGGATTTTCCTGTATATTAAATTAAATTAGTAAGAATACAATTAATTATTAATCTAGCTCAACTCAAGTAAGGTTTACCGAAATAGGATATCCGAGAAACATACGTATTCGAATTCTTAACTGTCATTAACTTTAACTAAGTAGCTTAAACTGACGTTTACTTTAAGCATATGTGAATTATAATTACCGCTGATTTATCTCAGCTTTCTGCTACGTCTAGCAGCACGACGTCTTTATGAATCTAACCTCTTTGAATCTTCTAGTAAGACGTTTAACGTTACTGGCTCCTTGCTATCTCACAACCCTCGACTTAAATACCTTATCTAATTTAAATATCCCATACTTCTTTTTGGAGTTGATTGGAAATAAACGCGAATTTATATTCCCCAGAAAGACGCCTAAGAAGATTAGGGGGAAGGTTCCGTACAAATTCGTCACAAACCCCTCCAAAAAGAAAACGGGATTTATTCGAAAGTCACAAACGGCCTGAAAATAAATTACGTAACCAATTCCTAGACTTGATTTACAGTCCCGACGACTTTAATATATATATCTACCAATCGGATACTAAAAATTCTCCTTCCTTAAGGGAAAGAAAAAAAAATTATGACCTAAAACTGCACTTTAAAGGACGTAACATTTACAGAATTAGATTTCCCTACACAACGTCCATTCGGCTCTGAGGCGAGGGAAAAACCACCTAAGTGGAAAAACCTGCCTGCGTGGTTTCCTTAACAACTTAAAAATCTACTTAAATATTATAACACATATTCGGACTTGCATCTTGCTTCTTTTGTGGAATATACATTGTTTAGGGTCAGCTAACCCTGAAATGAGAATTTCTTTGTGTGGAAAACAAACATCTATAGTACATACAGATTCCTTCATTTTGTACATAACATTTTCATATATATCAATTGAAGCATCTGGTTCCTTAACATTCCCATTTCATACATGCTGCGCTTGTTAGTATTAAATGTTAGCTCTACCTAATTTCGCCGCGTCCCAAGTCACCAGATGTAAGATAAAATGTACACATATATATACATACATTTTCAAACATTTTTCAAAAAACAATAAAACCACCAACCAAAGGAATTGTCGCATCTTAGCGCAGTCATACATAGAAGTAAACAAATGCACTCTTACAAATGTTTTCTCCATATTTATAAAAAAAATTAATACAAAAGCTGATTTTTCTCATCAAGAAAAAACACACTCATTGTAGTGTCCACTTTTGCTTGGCTTCTTAAATTAAAAATCCGCCCGTGACTTGCTTCATTGCAATAATTCTTCCGACCACTTGTTCGAAAGGAGAAAAGTAAGAAACGATACAACCTGATATTTTTCTTTGCCCTTTATTCGCTCCTATCCACTGGATCTCCGTCTAAGGATTCCATACTGAGGCTCCTTCTCCTGATGTTGTTCTGTGGAATACTTGCTATTCCGCTGTTCCTCCACTCCTCTGGAAATCCTTCGGGTTGTCTTACTTGCCTGCGTAGGTAGTACGGACAAGATCTCACTGCTGTCGTCTGTTTAGACTGGACAGTTCTCCTCTCAGCTGCCCTGTTGGTTCCGTTTTTAGTTGTCTTTGTCTCCCGGGCCTTGTTGTATTGCCCGCTTCCTTCGTGCCTGCTCGCTACTGTAGGTGACTTGTCCTGTCTGGAATCTTGTTGATGAGAAGGACCTGCAATGGACTGTGATCTCTGGGAGGGGTTATTAGGTCTTCTATATTTATAATTACGAGATGAAACCGAGAACAGAATTATTCTTTTTATCCCCTGTTTTGGTTCAGGGGTTGGTCTTTTTTTATTCCTGTGTTCGGACCCCTGCAGAGAACATTTTCTGCAAATTTTGGACGTTTTAAATATTTTCCTGTCCCCTGATCCATTTGACTCTACTTTACGTTTCAATCTCGGATCCTCCCATCCGGCATTACCCTTACTTGATTTATGACCGTTACTCTGCTCACTCGATGTTTTCCTAGAACCTTTGAATTTTCCTGGTTGCGATCTACTTGACCTATCACTCGACCTCTGTCCTTCATACAGTGTCTCAACATGACTGTCCGAACTAATCGTGTCGGAATGTCGTGGACGGTACACACGCACCTGGTCAATATTAACTGTTACCTTTTTACCCCTCTTTAAAATAATTAAATTGTTATTCCGATCCTCCAACATTCTATATGGCGCTTCAAACTTAGACATAAACTTTCCAACCACTCTCCTACCCTCAGCACTTATAAAATGAGTTTGTACCAACACCAAATCATTTACTTTGATGTTAACTTCCCTCCTTTTCCAATTATAATATTTTTTCCAATGTTGGTTTTGTTTCCGCCTATTCTGCCTTGCTTCATCGAATAATTTCTCAATGTTTCTTCCTACATATTCAGCACCCTCTGTGACATTTATTAATTTGCTAAAAGGTGTTATAATCTTTCTACCTAAGAATAACTCAGCCGGAGTTTTATTTGTTGTTTCGTTCACTGAAGTGCACAGCGCGAAAGCGAATTCATGAAGAAATCTGTCCCAGTTTTCGTCATTTTCTTTTACAAAACAGGCTATCATCTGGACTAAATTGCGATTAACTCTTTCCGTTAAATTCACCTGTGGCCTGTATGTTACCGTTTTCATATGTTTTATGTCCAACCTGTGACTTAAGTGTTCAAATACCTCTTATATAAATTGGGGGCCGTTATCACCAATTTAAGAAATCGGAGCTCCGTAACGTGAAATATAATTCTCAAAAAGGGCGTTAGCTATGGCCTGGGCTGAAGCTTTTCATAAAGGAATAAGCTCACTCCACTTAGTGAAATGATCAGTTATTACTAATAAAAATCTATATCTTTCGAGTCGAGATGCGGGGTAGGGGCCTAATACGTCTAACGTTACAATTTTATTGGGTAATTCGATACTATCGGAATTAAACAACCAGCTGGTAGAGCGTTTTTGTAATTAAATTTTTGACACCGGTCACAGGTTCATACATATTCAAATACATATTTCCTCATATATGGAAAATAACATGTGTCTCGTAATTTTAAATAGATCTTCCTCTTTCCTAGATATCCTGCTAATGGCAGATCATGAAATTCTTTCATTATTGTTTCGCGAAGTGATCTAGGAATATACACTCTTAGTTCTCCAAGAGTTGTATAGTATTTCGTGTAAAAGATTAGACCATCTAAAGAGTGTTTTTTTCCAGGTATAGAAGTTTAAGTTGGCATTACTTTCCAAGATGGCGACAGATTTAACAGCTGTCAAGTGATTTATTCTCAGTTTGGTTTGGGAATTCATCAAAACGATCATCAAGCAAGGCGTAGATTCGTTGAATGGGCCCAAAACGAGATTGCCGTTGTTTCCGATTTTCATAAGCAAATTTTTTTGAAGCGCACTTCTGGTTGAATGGCTACCTCAACAAACAAAACTGCCGCATTTGGAGTGAAGCTAATCCACAAGTGTATATCGAAACACCGTTACATCCAGAAAAACTGACCGTTTGGTGCGCTTTATGGGCTGGTGGAATCCTTCTTCAAAAACGATGAAGGCCACAACGTTACAGTGAATGGTGATCGGTATACAGCCATGATTACTAACTTTTTTATTCCTGAATTGAACAATCATGATGTCCAGGAGCTGTGGTTCCAACAAGACGGCGCAACATGTCACACAGCTCGTGCCACAATCGATTTATTGAAAGACATGTTTGGTGACCGCCTAATTTCACGTTTTGGGCCTGTGAATTGGCCTCCAAGATCTTGTGATTTAACACCGCTAGACTATTTTCTGTGGGGCTATGTAAAGTCATTAGTCTATGCGGATAAGCCACAAACGCTTGACCATTTGGAAGACAACATTCGCCGTGTTATTGCCGATATACGGCCACAAATGTTGGAAAAAGTCATCGAAAATTGGACGTCCAGATTGGACTACATCCGAGCCAGCCGTGGCAGTCATATGCCAGAAATCATATTTAAAATGTAATGCCACAAGATTATCTTTCGAATAAAAAAAAATTCATGTCAATCGAATAATACATCGTTGTTTTATTGCAATTTAAATTTCTATATCTCTAAAAAAACACCCTTTATAAGTTTAAAATCTTGGGACCAACCCTCGCATATAGTCGCATTAACGGAACCGTTGTCTGGGTTTTCTAAATAACGATAGATGTGTCCTAACTCAGGATCTTCCCTTTGCTCTCGAATGAGTTGTTCTCGGGAGTTTAAGGGTAGGGCTCGAAGAGCAGCGCACGAAATTTGTGAAACATCCAGATTGCCTACTGAATTCCTAGACAAAACCTCCGCGATCACGTTTTGGACCCCCGATGATGTTCCCATTCTATGTTGAACTCGGATAACTTGAGTGCCCATCTAATCATTCGACTAGATAAGTTTTTCTCATTCGTTAGCTTTGTTAATGCCGCGTGATCTGTGATTACCTTCACCGGCAGGGATCCGAAATAAGTTTTTAATTTATTTAAGGCCCATATCACTGCCAAACATTCGCGTTCAGTAACAGTATAGTTTCGTTCCGCCTTATTGATATTTCTAGACGCGAATGCAATAGGTCCGTGATTTCGACCCCACTAGCATTAGTAAATAAGTTAAACTGTTCTGTAAAATTCGGCAATTGCATAACTGGTGCCTCAGTTAATGCTCGTTTTATCTTATCAAAAGAATCCTGTGCTTCTGTCTACCAATTAAATTTAGCCCCCTTTTTCTTCAACCGATATAATGGTTCACATATGTCTGCATACTGGGGTATAAATTCCTGATACCACCTCGCCATCCCTAAAAATTTCGATA
>BMAU01013072.1:0-11887 GCA_019973935.1 Trichonephila clavipes | reverse complement strand
TCAATATGCTCTAGCTATACATTCTACTTTCAACCTAACATCACTTCTTCTATATGATGAAGTAGGAGTAACGGGGCATTTTGTTGCTGTAAATAAATAATTACGCCTCCTTACAGTGACCTTGTGCTTGCCCTTTCATTGTATTTTTATACTATCAATAAAACTATTTTCTTTACGTAAATTCTACAAACATATTTTAAATCATTATAAAATATGCATTATAATCGATTGCTCAATTTAAGAAGTTATGATAATTTCATTATGAAACATTCAAATTAAACACAAAAATTAAGCAAAAAGAAGTGTGTTCAAGACTTTTTACCACCATAGTATACATGTATGAGTAATGGAGGTGTATATATTTATTGATACATAAATATGTGTACCTATCTCAACTTTTATATTCTAGTTCTCCTGAGTAGGATTTCTCTTTAAAATTTATTATTTTCCTCCTTAACCTTTTAATACACCGCACAATCCATAATTCACTTAATCGGCTCAGTGGATTAGAGGTAGAAGTGGATTGCGGGTTTGATCCCGGCTGGAGTCTATAGAATTTCTGGATGCAAAAATCGTAGGCAAAAATGCTATATGATTATGTTGCATGTAAAAGATCTCTTGAGTATAGATTTGGCTCTAGTACTTTCAGAAAAATAAAATCCGTACAGTGTATATCATCCGACGAAAATTTGAATTGAATAAATTCAAGCGTCAAAAAATAGTAGCAGGAGCAGCCACTAGATGGTGCCACAAATGAGATGGATCGCACACTTGGAAATTTACCATGACGACAAAGGCTTAGCTTCCAAAACACAAACAATTAGAAAAAAAAATTAATTTATGAATTGCCTACCTAACGGAAGTATAGAAAGAATGAACTATAACCATACTTCATCGCAAGTCACATTTCAACAGTGCATGACTATTGCATCATCCACCGAACTGATCAATTTGATAACAAAAAAATTAATCATGTGATTTTGCAGATAATTCAAGAATTTTTAATATTTTTTTATAAGTCGGGGGCTTCAATGAGAGGCAGTGGCACACACGGGAATTTTTCAAGGGAGGGAGGGTCCAGGGGGTCGAAAGTCCACCATTTTTGTATCATGCTCCTGTACTCCACCCAAAATGTTATTTTGATTTTGTCGATTTTCGGGAACGAAGAACAGTAAAAAATTAATTATTGAATAACTAATAAGCATTAATTAATAAAATTAATTATTGATAACAAATACTTAATTAAACCATATACATAGGATTATAATCAATCAAAAATCAAGGATTTTGGTGGAAGTCAGGACCAGGTCCCTCCCCTTGTGTGCATCACTGATAAGGGAGATCATTTTTGTCTGCTTAGATTTCACTTTCATGCCTATATGTTTATAAAGGTATTGTTTACATGGTGAGATTCATAAAATGTGTCACTTCTCCAAAGTTGATCATCTTCTAATAAAAAACATTTCTTAGCGTAAAAAACGTCTAAGAATAATTTCCGAACTGTTAACACCCATTTTGATGACTAAAGCAGCCACTGTGCGCATGTGCGCGTATATTACATTATACATCGGAATTCACTTCTGAACTCTATTTACATTAATTTCAGAATAGTTATAATTTTGTTGAAAAAAATGGAATCTATAGAAATGAATAAAATCAAATAAAATGGCTGGATAAAAAATGGAGAAATATTAAGTACAGATAAATGTTTTACAAGCTTAAAAAATTACAGTTTGAAACAAGAAAATTTGAGAAAAAAAAATCATTTTTATACAGACGAATTAAATTGCGCTAAGGAAAAAAATGCCTACCTCTGGTTTGATTATACATGGAAAAAAGAGTGTACTATCCATATATAATAATTTTAAAATTCCTATCTACGTTTAAAATTTTTTCCACAAAATAATTTTATTCTGAGGAACAAAAAAGAAGGAAACGAAATGTGATTACTGTTAATACAACGCATCTGTCACCCATCGCTTCAGAAGATTCAATCCCCCACATCCCCAAATCATCTGTAATCACTCAATCACCATGAAATCTAGAATAATACGAGGGAGAAAATATCGCCAGCGAAAATATTTTCCCTTGAAAAAAAAAAAGAGCAAGTGGGCAACCACCTAATAAATAATTTTCCTACCCCTAGTGAAATTCGCCAACTTGAAATTTTTCTTCCCAATTTTTTCCCCTCACTTCTTTTATTTATTTCAGTTTTCTTTCCCTTCCCTTCCTTCTTTTTCCCTTTTTCCCTCCACACTCTCTCCTCCGCTCCGGCCCGGCAGCTTTTCCTTCCTAGAGGTTTGCTTTTTTTCTTCCCTTTTTCCCCCTTTTTTCCTTCGCCGAATGTTCCTCATCTTATTCGAGAGTGGTCGGTCGGACGGTGGTCGCAGCTGGTCTCTACCCTCCTCTTTCCTGCTTTTTCCAGGATAAAACGAAGGTCTGAGACGGGAAAAAGGAGGGGAAAAAATAGGAAAAGTAAAAAAAAAAAATCGTGGAAGGAAATATTCCCACCTTTACGTTTCCTATCTGCTCGCATTCATAACGAACCGGTCAGCATTGGCCTTAGAAGGAACACCTTTTATAAACGAAGAGGGCTCTTCTTTCTTTCCTTACTTTTTTATTTATTATTTTTTTAGAAAAATTTCATGACCGAATGTTTGGCTCTAAAAATATAATTTTTTTAAAAATTTTAATATTTAAAAAGTGTGTCGTTTTTTTTAGTTTGCTTATGTAAATTACGACATTATTTTAAACACACACATTTTATTAATTCTATAACATTTTAACAATGAAAGGGAAATGGTATTGTATTTTTCAATAGAGCTAAAATTTTATTTCAACTCTAATTATTAAATTACTCAATACATTCGAACATAATTCAGTTGAAATACATGTTTGCTTATATATGTTAACGTATAACTCAGTTACTTCATAGAACAAATAGACATTTCAAGAAATAACTAGACAAGTCACTTAAAGTATATAATAGATGAAAAATTCCATACATTACCTAGTTATTCTCATCAAATAATTAACGATGGACTGTCAAAAGACCAAAAGCAATTTTAAAGTAATTTTATAAATTAATTGATTACAAATAGCCAAAATTTCCCGAAAAATACATTTTATCCCTAATACGGATGGTTAATTGATAAATAATAAGGAAAAGCAGACGGTATAATTGATTATTGCTCATATTGCTAACAATAGCTAACAGAATGTGAAAAAAAGAATATTTTGCAAAAATAATTTTATTTAAATGTTATAAAAAATACATGTTGGGAAGAAAAGCTGTTGCTTCATAAAACGTGAAAATTTTTTCAAACAAAATGTAAGAGAATATTTATGAATAGTTATATATTATATGAAATACCTTTATTTTACTTTTCAGTATTTATATTAGAGCAAAGATTGCTGTGATAACACTTTGAATTGCATTGCATATTATTTTTGAAACAAGCACACTTTTTATTATTACAAATTTTTTTGCAAGAGAACTTTTAAATCATTGTCCAGTACCGGAACTTTGAGCTGTTGCAACCGAAGGACGCGTTGTATCAATATTCGGAACTTCTTCAATGGAAATTAATTATCGCTCACGTTTCCTGAACTGAGAACTAGAGTACAACTGTTTTATTTGGCCATCTCCTGTTCCTACCCCAAAGCAACTATAAACGGTTTAAAATTCTGAATAAGAGCAGCTAGAACCGGTTCAAAGAACATTCTAGAGCTGTATTTCATACTTTAAGGTATCCGACTTCGTCCGCAACCGTGATTTTGAAAAAGCGTATAAATGGATAACATTTATGATAGTTAATGTGACTTAGATTATAAAACGTACAAAAATTGTTCTAAGACTATTATTACAATTTTTGACAAAAATGGAACATACAATGACCAATTTTCAAAACATTCTTTGTTAATGAACAATGCTTCCATTATAATAATATTTTTCCTGTATATAGCTCAGACCTCTTTACAGAGGCTGAACTAGAATTTTGAAATAGACAACTTAGAAGGAGATTTATCCGCATTTTATTACAACATGGGGAGAGAAATTTTAAGAAAAAAACGCCGATAATTATTTCAGTTAGTGGTAACTCTGAAAATAATGTGAATTTTTCAAAAATCCTAGCTCAGATTCTCTGGAGAAGTCTTTTATATAAGCAAAATATTATTCTTATAGAAGCATTTTTTTATAAAAGCAGGACGTTTTGAAAAAAGTTATTTCTAAATTAATTTTTTGCCAAAATATTGTATTTACATAATTTTTTTGTCATAATGTCTTTAAATCAATTTTATACATGTGTTCTAATCTAAATGACACTAAATATCATGAATGTTATCCATTTATGTGCTTTTTTAAAATCACGGTTCCGACGTAATCGGATACCTTAACGATCAAGTAATCGTTATTCTGAAGAATATTTAATTAAAGTGTAGAATTCAATAATTTTATATACTTTAACTCTGACATCTAGTCATTTCACGAAATAACGGATTTCACACTTAAACGGTAGCATATATATATATAATATATATATATATATATATATATATATATATATATATCTTTACATATAAAAATCTTCTGTGCGTGTGTTTGTCACTAAACTCCTCCCTAAACGGCTGGGCTGATTTTCAATGAAATTTTTGTGTGGGTTCAAGTAAGTTCGAGAATGATTTAGATCTCATAATTCGGTCCGATATCGCAATTAGTTAAAAAGGTATTAATTAAAAACATTCAAAAAATACAACTCAACATTCACCTGCATTGTTGTAAATAACGCTATTGTTATAAAATAAAAATTTCCTTTCAAATGAATGCGTTGAACACGTGAGAAAAAAACCTTTTCAAATTTTGACATAAGTCGCCAAAAAGGTCGCTAAGTCGCCAACGTGGCTGTATTTTGTAATTTTTTAAATAATTAGTTTTAATCAAATAATTTTTATTAATTATAAATTGAGTTATTGTATTGTCATCCAAAATAACCATGTACATTACATTTCAGCTCAATCGAGTGCTTTAAAATGTATTTTATTAACGATTGAAAATTCCACCAAGATAAATAAATAAATAAATAAACAAACAAATAAAATATGTTTAGAGATCGTGAGCTAATAGTAGGAATTGAAAAAGATGTAAGTTGGCGTCTAAAATTGATTTCTCAGACAAACTGGCCAAACCCGGTATTTATTGTTACGAAAATGCAGACGATTCACGCTTTTTAGCGTTTTTAATTAATATCATTTTCAAATAATCTTTATATATGTAATTCTTCTGTGCGTGTGTATGTAACTGAACTCCTCCTAAACGGCTGGACCGATTTTGATGAAAGTTTTTGTCTGTTCCAGTGGACTCGAGAATGGTTTAGATTTATAATTCGGTTTAGAAATGTTTATTTAATTAATTTTTTATTTATAAATTGTTGATCTTGGAATGTTTTTCATTGGATCCGCGACAGACTGCGCTACGATCGCAGTATGGAATATTCAAAAACCTTTTATTTTGAATTTAAGATGTGTATCATGACAACGTCTGTCGGGACCTCTAGTATATATATATATATATATATATATATATATATATATATATATATATATAGCTTTAAAGTCAGAACAATGCAGGTTTATCCATAATACCCTTCAGTGTTTTGAAGCACTGTAATAAAATCTAAGATAAATGCAGCAAAAAAAAAACAAAAAAAAAACATCTGAAAGAATATAGAAAATCATTCGTTTTATTTACATACTCTTGACAAATGATCTATGTGGTGAAACAGTGGTTACACGGCACACATCATTGTGATAGTTTCTAGTTCCTGCCACACTATTCAACATGGTACTATCAATGTTATTGATAGCACGTGTTATCCTTTCATACTGTTCTGTTATATCACGGTAGGAAAGGGGATTCGGAAAACTTAGTCAAATGCAAATGATCAAATTGTCGGATAAAAACAATATGTCAATAACGTTGGTAATACCATATTGAGTAGAGTGTGGCAATAACTGAACTGGATTATTGTACTCATGTAGGCCTAGGTTTCGTACATAGAACACCTGTGAAGTATGTAAACGAAACTTGAGTTGTGGTTTTTTTTGTATTCTTTCAAATGTTTTTTTTCTTGACGCACTCATTTCAAGGGTTTTTTTTACATTGCGGCTCTCTGAAAGCCTGGACAGTGTTATGAATAACCTTGCATTTTTACTATAAGAACTGCTGTTTATTTTATCCATGTATTTCTCTCTATTCACTCCATCAGAAAGTTTTGATAACTCAAAAAACAATAAAATAGTTTTATAAATCCTTTTCTAAAAAACAATATAAAAAAGTCTAAAATTAATGAATTTGCAAAGATATTGTGTTTTCTTCTTTAGGTATTGCAATAAAATAATTAATGAACTTGTCTGTTAATTATGCCATAAACACTGAAGTGTCACTGAATTAGGGATACCTACCTAGAAACAATTTGGGCCTCCTCTGGTCTTGATGGCGGTTACCACACGACGAGGCATAGAATCAACAAGTTTCTGGAAACGTTTCACGACAATGGCTTGCCAAATAATGGCTAAAGCTGTCCATAAATCAGCATGGTGTTTGGTGCTGTGTGATGGCATTTCATGCCTTGTTCCAAAACATCCCAAAGATGCCTTAATAGGATTTAAGTCTTGGCTTCTAGGTGGCCAATTTATGACAGAAAAATCAGAGGAATGCTCATCCAACCAGCCAGTAGCTAACCGGGACTTGTGAGAGGGTACAGTTATCTTTCTGGAAAACCTCCATTACCGTGAGGATAACTGGAACAGCATGAACTAGTGCTTCTCAAAGTTTCAATATTCGCAACCCAATATTCAATTAAAACTTTCATCGTACCCCCCTCATACAAAACAAAGTATTGTATTCAATAATACTATACTTAGATGCCAAAACTACGATACGATCAGCGTATATGAACGCCTCACTCATTCAAAGCATTAATTTCCCTCGACGTAGTATATACGTCTTTTTCTAAAGTACGATCTTTTCTGTGCGTGAGTGAGTGAGTGTGGAATATTAACGTTGCACTTTTCAGCTACACAAGGGCTTTTGGCAACGGACCACGTAATTTTTGAAACCATGGTCATCTTTCCTGTGCACTGTTATCCCTAAAATTATTCCGAAGGCTTTCGAATGCAATAAAAGGACCTTGAAAATGTTTACCAAGGATTTACTTATTTCAGATTATTTTTGCTTCTTTATTCATCCTCCTCCCAATACATCACATACATGCGCCTACGGGGAAAACGGTTGACATTGAGAAGCGAATCACGTAACTTTTGATCGACAGTTAAGGGATTTATTATAAACTCACACAAGCTATCAAAATAAGGGTGTTAATTTTTGTATATAATTTTATATATGACAATCCCATGGTGTCAGTGGTAATTATCAAACTTATTCTTAACTTAGTATTGTTAAACTAATTATAAAATACATTGTGTAGCACTGATATATTTATAAGTGTAATATATCAATATGTAAATGTGTATTTTATTTTTTTATTATATCAGGAATGTATTTAGTTTGTTTACTTTCAGTACATTAATATATATATATATATATATTAAAATAATTCCTTTGATTTTTCGACTTTCAATATGTTCACGCCTCCCAAGAGGGGTGCACACCACAGTTTGAGAAACGCTGGCATAAACGGATGGAGGGGATCCCCCAGGCAATCTCTACGTACCGAATTGCATTGAAGAAGATTGATACACACGCACCAAAGATCGCAAATAGTGCACCGAAAAAAAACCCAGACCATGAATGAGCCACCATGCCTTGTACGGTTCCAACCTGGCGTGCAGGATCCATGATTTCTAGAGCCTGACCCCATACTCTCAGTCTCCCGTTAGCGTTAAGTAGTCGAAATCGAGACTCATCACTCCATGCTACTCGTTTCCAGCGATCTACACTCCAGTCTCTGTGCCCTCTTACCTGGGCAAGACACACAGCCCGATGGTGAGCATTGAGCAAGTGGTATTCTTGTAGGTCGACGGCTTCCGAAACCCATACGGTGAAGCGAGCGTTGTACAATAGGTTTACTGACTGTACGACTGGCACCTTCATTCAACTGGGTGGTAATTGGAGCTAATGTTTGAATTCACTGTCTGCATAAAATACTCCTAATTCGTCTCTTACCACGCTCAGTCACGGCTATTTGACCTTTTAGTTCGCCGGATCGCTAGTTTTTTGTCCACCATTCATGTATTCTTGGTATACTCTTGATGTTGTCGACCTTGAAAATCCTAGCTGTTTGACGATTTTAGAAATTAAATGATCCATGCGTCGCGCACTTACGATTTGTCCGAAATCGAAGGCGTCTAAATCAAGCAGTTTACCCATACTGGCAATTCAAAGAACTAATTCAGAACAACCTAAGTACGTGCTATGTATGCAGTTATCATAGCGCCCTCATTTGCGCATAAACGATGCGCAGCGCAACACAATTTGCACATCCCTTGTTACCTCTAATTCAATGGCACTTCAGTGTACTATTACTAATATGAAAACCGTTGAATGTGTATTTTGTAAGTTTCTTTTTTTGTGGTCAGTTTGTGGGTAGATATATTTTATTGCATTAAAAAGTATTTTGATCACATGTTCTGCAGAATATATAATCTTTTAAAAAAATGTAGGATGTTTCATATGAAATTGAAAGTTATAGAGAAAATTTTAGAAGTATTTTAATATAATAGGTGCTTCAGCTTGCAGATTGCTCATATAATACATTTTATTTCTATCAAATTAATTAATTAAACGTTTATTTTTATTCGTTTAACTCGAGAATGAATCAAACTAATTTTTTTTTATTTACTCAAAATGACTAATGATTTATAATTACGTATAGTTATATATTTTTTGAATGATTTACGAAATAGTTATTCACAATGAAGAAAAATATAGCTCTTTTTTTAAGAACTTTCAGCTGATGTGTATTATAATTGGATAAAACTTGATATTTTATAGTTTCGAATATCCCTTTTTCTTTTAAATACTTTTCATTGGTTTTGTGCTCAGTTTTCTACTTCCTTTAATTAAAAAGAAATAAATTAATACGCCTAAAATATCATTAATAGCACTGTTATATTTTTATAAAAGATTACATTTATTTCTAATGCAGTATAAAAATCCGTCATGGAAAATAATTGAAATATTTAATTAATATTAATGATAATGTAAAGTGAAATAATTGTACAGAGAGACAAAAAAAAAACAATTTTAAAACTTTCTCACGTAAAAAATTTAGCTTTTGCTTTTGGAAGAATCATTTTATTAAAATATATTAAAGATTTTTCTTTTATATGAAAATTCCATTTTATTTGACTATAAGTTTTTAGACATAATTACTATTATAAAAAGTTATTACAGAAAAAGACCGAAAATTCGGATTACCAATTTTTTTTAACTTGGCATATTAAATAGAAAGGGTTATGAGTATAATTAAACTTCAAAATGAGAGAGAGAGAGAGAATCCGCTTTTAAAATTCAAGAGCTCTTAATCGTCACTTATTTCTCTTTAATTAAACAGAGGTAAAATCACGGAGATAAAAATCATTTTCCTTGGTTTCAACACTCTTCGCTAAAATTTGAACGTTGTATGACTTAAATTACGTTTTAATTAATCTATTTTTAACATTCATAGTAAAATTGGGTTTTACCAGTAAAAAAATTGCAAAACTCATCATTGACTTTCTGTTTATTAATTTATTTGAGAGACTGATAACGTTTGATTGACATCTTATAAATTTTCGAGTATATTTTTACTGATTAATTGTTTGTTACCGGCTCACTTAAGAGTAACCGAGGGTTATAACGTACATTTTTGCAAGTAAAGAAATAAAACATACAGTGATTAATAATAACTCATAAAGATTATGAACCGTTTTATTCTTTTTAAATAATTGATTTGAAAGAAATTGATTGTTTAAGAAAAATATGCTTCTTTAACCCGGGAGAAAGCACCCCTCGATGCTAACATTAGTAAACGAGACGGGGTGAAGGAGTCCCCACCCAAT
This sequence comes from Trichonephila clavipes, assembly GCA_019973935.1. NCBI lineage: Eukaryota > Metazoa > Arthropoda > Arachnida > Araneae > Nephilidae > Trichonephila > Trichonephila clavipes. The sequence goes on along the minus strand of BMAU01013072.1, from coordinate 1,825 downwards.
ACTATTTTGTATAATTATTTTTATTGTACACGATAAAAATCATAATTTCAGTAATTAATTTAAGTAATAGGATGTACGCTTGCCTGACACTTTAAAGACTTTTCAATTTTTCTTCGATAATTTGTGGAAAAAAAATCCAATAAAATTAACCTCTTAATAAAACTAAAATGTTTCAAAAATGCATCACTTTAATAAAAGACATGCATCGCTGACACTTTTCGCTAACATTACAGAAATGATATTTTCAGGTAAAATTGTCATATTTTGTTCAAATTATTGTACACTGCTGGACAATTGCTAAGGATGGATCACAAATTGCTATGTAGCATAACATTAAGCGAGACATGAGGCCTAGTAGGATAAAATATAGTTGCCACACTGTTCAGACGTTAAAATAAAAGAATATTTATTGTTCTGGAAAGAACAAAAGCTGTGAAACATCTGAAAGAAAAAAAAATGTTCATTTGATCTGCGTACGGAGAAATGGAACAATGCATCTAAAAAGTCAGCAGGCACCTTAAAGAAAGGTATCAGTACGGGATATGTCCACCGTGGAGTGTGATGCAACATTCCACACGTCATACCATACTTTTGCACAACATTATCCAGCAGCTGTTGAGGCAATTTATCCATTCCTCTGTGAGTGCACGGATGAGGGTGTTCTTGTTTCTCGGAGGATAGTTTCGACCAGCAACTTACCTCCCCAAAGCATCCCCACACATTTTCAATGGGGTTTAGATCTGGAGAACGCGCTGGCCATACCGAGACGTTGAATACCCTCGCTGTCTAGACAATCCTGAACAGCGAGAGTGTTCGATGACATGTTGCGTTGTCGTCCACAAAAACAAATTTATCACCGACAGCACCACGGAAAAGACGAACATGAGGAAGTAGAACTTCATCAATGTATCGTTGGCCCCTCATAGTCCCATTCGCAACCACATGTAGGCGCGTGCGGCCATTGATCATGATGCCAGCTCACACCATGATACTGCATGTCGGATATCGGTCCTTTTCCTGGATATTTTCTGGACGATAAGCAGTACCACTCTCGCGCCCGATCAGTTGGCGTCTACAATCCGATGACAGACTGAACCTACTCTCATCTGAGAATAGTACGCATGCCCAGTCCTGTTCAGTCCAATTGTGATGCTCACGACACCATTGCAAACGGGCAGACCGGTGCTGTCTGGTCAATGGGACACACACAACAGGTCTGCGTGCGTATAGTCCTCCTCCCCTCAAACGTTCTGGCAACAGTTTTTCGGGACGATCTGCTTTCCTGAGGCAGCAAGAAGCTGATTTGCCACCTGCTGAGCTGTTGGTGCGCCTGTTCCTTTTTGCTGATAGGACGATATATCTTGTCTTCTGCAGGTGCATCGTACTTCTAACACGACCTCCCCGTGCCGTCTACTACACATTCCAGTAGTTTTAAATGACTTCCACAGCCGTGAAAACAACGCTGTGAGCGATGTCGAATTCCCTGGCAACATCTGTTATTTTTCGCCCTTCTTCGATCTTTCCAATAATTTGGCTACGCAAAAAATCATCTATGTGATGTCGGGAAGACATGCCAAAAATTTTAAGTTCGTCTATTAAATCTTTCCTGTAAAACTTTGTCTTGAAACAACAACTGTCCACACGCGTCAAAACCTTTAAAGCTCTTATGAACGCTATCACGTGATGAACAGACGTGGAAAAAAAATTGCATACTCATACTTCTTACTAATATCCCTCACTTATTCTAATTTTCCACATTTTGCTTCCTTTCATTTTGTGGTTGCTATGGATGATAGTGTTATCCGTCCTTAGCAATTGTCCAGCA
>BMAU01013071.1:0-13648 GCA_019973935.1 Trichonephila clavipes | reverse complement strand
AAATCAACATCCACTGCATTCTGGAAAAGACTATATTTAATTTAAATGTTTTCGAAATGAGGAAAGCCTAACATTCAATATTTCATGTAATAAAACGATTGTTTGTATACAGAAGACCAAAAACAGGGATAAAGTGAGCCTGATGTCACGTCAGCAAAGAAAAGGTAGAACGATTCATCAATTGCATATCCTCGGATGCGGTAACAATTAAGAGGTGGTTATATGTGACACGCGGCTCTAAATGTTTTCCGTTGATCGGTACATCAAATCTAAAAAGGTAGAACAATTCCATCAGTGCATCACTCGGATGCCGGTAACAATTGGGGGTGGATGCATATGTCCCACCTGTATTGCTCGTGGATACCTTCACTCTGAAAGTTGTTCCAAAGCGTTTTCACTCTTATTTTTGCTATTGCCTTCAAAAACAACAAGACTTCAATTCTTTACATACACACACGGCAAACTTGGAGGTTGAAAGGGACAATTTCAAACTAGTGGCGTCTTGTTCAGTAAGTCAGGATAACGTCGATTTACAGCTATTGGTGCCTTGGGCAATCTTGTATGAACCATGATTCTACTATCGTTTTCCCCATAGATTCAGTCACAGTAAAATTAAAACAAAACGTAGGGTAAAAAAACATGAAATAAATAGGCGTAGTGATAAGGTTGAAAAATAGTTATATTTTCTTCAAACAAAATTTATTTTGTATTTTTAAAATTAAAAAAAAAAATATACAGTATTGCGATTGTTTCAGAAAAAAGCATCTGTATTCATTGTTGCTAAGACCATGAGAATTTCTTGATGAATTTGAATTTTCGAACTCCTTGTATTAAAATAAAAAATATCTTTTCCACCATCGGCGTTGTGATGGACATAACACACATTCAGGTCAATAATTTTTAATTTGAAAAGTAGGGGATCCATACTTCTTCTAAATGCGTGACAATGCTAACCATTTTCTACTCAGTTAATTCTTATCTTTCTGTTTCTTTCTTCACAAGGAAAATATGCACATCGATAACTACATTTTTCACACAATTCAGTCATTATAAATTCTATTGTGAGAAAATTCTTTCCTAATTAATTTTGTCTTTCAAAACAGTACACTTAAAACAATTTTGTTTGGGTGAAGGTGCTTGAACAGTTCACATTAATTACCATAAAATTTTAAAAACAATTTAACGCTAAATGTCTATATTCTAGGTACCAGTACTGCACAATCTTTCCATACTCTTGGAAGATATATAAAGTATAGGGTGGTATTTAGTTGTGAGAATCGAACATCACAGTGTGAAGCTGTTTTTGAAGACAAGAATATCTTTGATGATCATATGCTTTGATGATGACATTTTTCAATATTGTTGTGGTATCTGAAACCATCCCTTTACAATATTGAGCGGCCTGTGGGTTTGTATAATCATCAAATATTTATGATAAGCTGGCTTTCTATTTCAGTTATGAAGCAGGAAAATATAAGTATATCTTTCTGATAAAAATGTTCTGTATTATCAAATATCTGTTTCCACTTTATTTCTGCATTTATAAGTATGGCTGAACGGTGCATATCATTTTATATTCAAACCTAAGCTCATTCACTTTAGGTCAGCAAAATGTGTTATCATTTTCAGGCTATACTACGCTTTCTCAGAAACGATATATGGATTACGAATCGGTTGTAAAAATCAAAAGCTTTTGGAGGGCTAAAAGCATCTTTCAGTTTTCCGGATGGTGATCAGACATTTTTGTGACATAATACTAAATAATACGTGGTGATAAACGTATATATTTAACGTCAAGCTAACATTTTCTGGAAATAAACTGGGCGGAAGGAAAATCTATTTCATTACCAGAAGTGAGTGGAAATATGCCTATCAAGAGTGTGTCCCAGAAGAGTGAGTCAATTATATCAAACTTAGAAGCTCAACTCGTGACTGATCTATGGCGAGAATTTAAAAGTTTCTGTATGCTAGCCACCATGTTTTTATTCGGTGTAACGGTGCATAGTTCGTTCACCACAGTTTGGTAGGTCTATATCGAAGAGGGCGCTTCCTCAAATCATTTTGAACCAGAAACCTACAGGCATTTCATTTATCAGACCAGATGTGTGACTGAGGATGAAGACAAAGTCAAACCTTTCGCATTTACATTATTAGAACTGATTTCATGGGTGTGAAGCCTATCTTTTACCACTCAGGTCTCATTCGGTGGCGGCAAAATTAAATATTATGATCTATATAAATCACTATTGATGGAAGTCAAAACTTTTTCATGTAGGCTGTTTGGGCAGAGTAGTTCTATTATGTTTATCTTTCCGCAATTTCTTATAAATTAAGAATTAAACGACATGGTTAGAATCAATTTTTAAGAGATTTCAAGTATATTTAAATTTTTTTGAGTCAAATTTTTAAAAGAGATGCAGTTTGAAAAAGTATTTTCGATCAAAAAGTGGGTTGGTTGCGCCATATTCATCAAACCACTACGATATTGGGTCTCGTTCCACTGATCAGTTATTGCACCAAAATACATTCGGAAGATGCAGTTGTTTTAGCATTTCTCGTTTGCTATATTTATATATATGGTACTTCCACAGGTTTTGAAAAGCTAGGCTAGCCGCATCCATCCAAATAGGAAACTCTCGTTTGCTCTGGATATTTACTATTCAAGGCAAAACTATGTATGGCAGAGTGAAAAAAATTGCGGGTTCGTTATTAAGATCATTTTCTATGATATTTTTATTGCCTGTCATTTTCCAGATGATGTTTATGTTTTTCTCATCCAGCTATTTTATTTTCAGTTTCTAGAGTATAGTCTATGACAGTTTCATCATGAATGTTATCGTTTTACTATTGATATATGGAATAATAATCGACAATTGCATGGTTATTCATAACATCGTGACAATTTCGTTATTCAGGTATATGGCATTTCAGACTTTAAGAATAAATGTTTTCTCAAGATTTAGCTGGATATCACTCAGACACTAGTTTACTGAAGCTTCTCAGTTTTGCTCTCTATCTATAAGTTATTACTATTGTATATTTATCATTTTTATTTCTATTTTTTGTCTTAGCACTTTCATGATTGCTCACGTGAAATCTTTGAAAAGTACCTAATAAAAATTCTCAAATAAATATAAATAGTTTTGAGCACTTTGATACCATCATTAATTTGCTAATATGTTGTTCATTTTATATAGTTGTTGAGTATAGAGCTCAAATGGATTCTTATAAATTTCTAAAAAACTTTATGTTCAGAGATTTCAAAAATATCAGTTTTGATTGCTTAATTCTAGTTGAAGCTATTTAAAGAATTCAATCATTGAAATAATTTTATAATATCAAAGATATACAGACAATAATTTGAATCATTGCCAGATGAAACAGTTTAAGGTTTGTTTTAATGTTTCATTATCTTGTAAGTATCTTATGATGTTTTATTATGTTTTCAATTTTTAACAATTCCAGTGTTAAGTTATAAGCAAATGTGGAAGAATCTTCATTCATGTTTATATCTTTGGTATCAAGCTAGAGTTTGAAACTTGCTTCAAAAATTCAAATAATTCAGACATGTTTTTATATTTCATACTCTCTTCATTCAATGGCGAAGCTTTCACCTCAGGAACCATGGGCTTTGATCAAAAAAAAAAACATAATAAAGTCTTGATGGTTTGCATAGTTATCTCATCTTCCGCTCAAGGTGCATCAGGAAATATTCAAAGTGGTTTGATTTGAGTTGTTATTCATTTTGATAGTTTGAGGAAGAATTGAAAGTTTCAATTTAAAGTTTGGATGTTTTTCAGAGATTTTTTTCGGTGTCTGCCATTAATCAAATATCAAATCTTGTTTAAACTGGAAGCAGTTCCAATAAGGCATGAAGCGGCGATTATATGTAAAAAAGATGGTATTCAATATATAATGGCGAGTTACTGTTTTTAACACGTTGGTTCAGTCAATAATATGGAAATTAAAAGAAATTCTAATATCTTCTGTTTGCCGCGTTGGTTTCCGCTTTTAAACCTGATAAACAGATGGCCTTCCTCAGGATCCAAGAGGCTCCTCAGTTTTGCGGGCGCCCAGAAAAGCGCGGGTTTCTGAAGCCGTAAACCTCACCTCAGGTGTTCATGCTGTGGTGCATCACGATACGAAGTATCTTTGAAGATGTTAAACCTTAAAAAGGGGAAAGGATTTCAGAAAGGGTGCGGCTAATCCCCTTTTAAAAACGTTACTTGAAGGCAGAAAAATCAGTGCAGTCCATTTTCGAAGCATCTTTACACTGATGGAATTTTCCGTGCTATCCGGTTAGAGGGTTAAAATGTTTTCCGTTTATCAGTATGTCATCACGAAAAGGTAGAACAATTCATCAGTGCATCACTCGGATGCCGGTAACAATTGGGGTGGATGCATATGTGACACACCCGTTTCTACAGTGTTTTCCGTTGATCAGTGCATCGTCACGAAAAGGTTCAAGTCAAAGAAGACAGTCAACACGACTGACATTTATGATATTGTTTGCTTTTTTTTATTTAAAAATATTTGTTGATTTGAGGCTGTAGGCTTGACGAATCTTGCTGATAGTATCCACTTGGAAAACATTAAGATTTTATATCATAATTTAATACAGTAGAGTTGTTGGAAGTTTTTAAGCCACTTTGTTAAAAAAAATTCCTAACGGGTCCTCTTTAATTTACACTTTCTTAGGTTTTTAATTACCATCCAGAAAGATGCGCCTCCATTAACCAGTGTACCCATCATTTCTCATTGACTCATATATTCCGTATTTTTTTGTCTCAAATAATGATTTGGGATGATAAAAGCTGTTCATTCTTAGGAAAGTCGATTCTAATCTTTTCGTCTCATTGTCAATCGTCTTGTCATGATGTTTTTCATCTGCCCAGTGATCATCATGTCTCTTGTCACTTATAGCTTTATTTATTTTTTTTTACTTTATCCTTCTAACCAATATCCCTGTAAAGGTATCGTAAGAGACACTTAACACTGAGTCTAACTTAGTAGTCACAAAGGTTCAATTTTTTAGGTCCATACCTTCCTTTCAAAACTTTCTATAGATCATCTTGAATCATTCATTAATTAATTACTATCTATTCCATTCTTTAATTTTTTCCAGTTGAAGAACAGCGGAATGTATGTGAAAATAATGATGATTATCAAGTCTAAATCTTGGAGGTTTAAGAGTTTCTAAAGTGTGAGCAAACCAAGGCCGTAACTTATTTTCCACACAGGCAGTTGCTATTTAGTTTAAAATTTGGAGTATAAGGTTTCGAAGATGAGGATAGGACTTTTATTCGCGCCCTGGATACGTCACACCGCTAAGCTACTTTAAGGAGTAAATATTTTATGTGCATTGATAGAATCAAGGATGGATTTTTGAATCAGCAGCTTTTGTGTGAAGAATTCTTACACTTCCGCTGTAATAAAGGGTGTTTTTTTAGAGGTATAGAACTTTAAATTGTAATAAAACAACGATGTATTATTCGATTAAAATGATTTTTTTATTCGAAAGATAATCTTGTGGCATTACATTTTAAATATGATTTCTGGCATAGGACTGCCACGACTGGCTCGGATGTAGTCCAATCTGGACGTCAATTTTCGATGACTTTTTCCAACATTTGTGGCCGGCGAATGTTGTCTTCCAAATTGTCAAGAGTTTTTGGCTTATCCGCTTAGACCAATGACTTTACATAGCCCCAGAAAATAGTCTAGCGGTGTTAAATCACAAGATCTTGGAGGCCAATTCACAGGTCCAAACGTGAAATTAGGCGGTCACCAAACGTGTCTTTCAATAAATCGATTGTGGCACGAGCTGTGTGACATGTTGCGCCGTCTTGTTGGAACCACAGCTCCTGGACATCAGGATTGTTCAATTCAGGAATGAAAAAGTTAGTAATCATGGCTCTATACCGATCTCCATTGACTGTAACGTTGTGGCCTTCATCGTTTTTGAAGAAGGATTCCACCAGCCCATAAAGCGCACCAAACAGTCAGTTTTTCTGGATGTAACGGTGTTTCGACATACACTTGTGGATTAGCTTCCTTCTCAAATGTGGCAGTTTTATTTGTTGACGTAGCCATTCAACCAGAAGTGCGCTTCATCGCTAAACAAAATTCGCTTATGAAAATCGACCATTATTTTCGAAATAAAATTGCGCAATTTAAAAGCGTTGTTCAGGCGTGAGTCTATTCATGATGAATTGCCAAACCAAACTGAGAATAAATCACTTGACAGCTGTCAAATCGGTCGCCATCTTGGAAAGTAATGCCAACTTAAACTTCTATACCTGGAAAAAAACACTCTGTATAAAATGAGCGAGTGTTTCTTATTGTCACTCTATTGAAGACAGGTTTAATAATTTTGAACCTGGAACAAGTGATGAAGATGAAACTTGAGTTGGAGCCCCCTCTCCAAACTCCATACCACGCCAAAAGAAAACTTTGAACCTCGAGAGATTTAACATGCATCAGCTCCTTTACATGGTGGGTCTTCAATGGCACTATGGTGCAAACTCTTGACACGCTGGCAACGGTTTCCAAAACCAATAGGCTATCACGGACTTTTGTAACACAAATAAAAAGTAACAATAATCAATTTTATAAGTCTAAGAAAGAGCTGACGTTATATATTGTATTTATAACAAATGCTTGAACTATCTTACTCTTTTTCTTCCATATGTTTTTTATTCTGTTCTTTGCCCTAACTCTACTTCAATTTTTGTGACTAAGATTTGCGTGATATATTAAAAGAAATAAACAAAATAAAGTTTATTTATTAAAAGGAAGAATTCATTAAAAATATAATAAATTATTAAAAAATAATAAATTCATTACTTTTTGAAAATTTCAATTAAACTTTATTTCCAAATAATTTTATTCTTCTTCAATGGCTCGACAGCCTTGTGTGGGCCCTGACCTTCTCCGGAAGTCTTTTCCAGGCATCCCTACTCCTGGCAACTTTTTTCCAATTTTTGACTTTTAAAATTTTTAGGTCCTTCTCAACACAGTCAATCCATCTTAACGGGGGTCTGCCCCGAGGTTTATTTCCCCACAAGCTTTGCTATATAGTATTTTTTTTTTGCAGCAACGGTCTTTATTCATTCTAACCAGATGACCAGCCCATTTAAGTCTCTATAACTTGACAAATTTTACAATATCAGGTTGTTTGGAAATCTTATAAATTTCTAAGTTAAATCTTCTATATGATCCATTCACTTGGATCCCACCAAGAATGCAGTGCAGTTTTTTTTTTAAATAATAAAATATTTTCTTTAACTTTAAATTCAATTCGCTATTCATTAAAATGTTTATCCAAATAAATTTGGATAAACAAAATGTTTTTATCCAGATATATTATCCGAATAATATTTACTTCGACTTTTATGGTATTGATTGCATCGATTATTTACAGTCCTACAGTGAGAAAAGTGTTAGCCATATCATGTGTTTTACGTTCTGTAATAGTGGTATGCAGAACATAGTTTGTAAATCAGTATTTTGAAACAAATCACAAACCCTCTTGTCAAAAAAAAAAGAGAACCACTGTAAAAATAATGAATTGCTCAGAAACCGTTTGGCAGACGACTTCAACTCAGCATGTATTCTACAAAAAGTTGTGACGAATCTATACTGCACCTTTCCACCAATATTCTTAGGCGTCTTTGGAGATTGTAAATTCGCGTATATTTCCAATGAACTCTAAGAGGATAACGGGATATGCAAAGTAGATAGGGTATTTAAAGAGAGCGTTGTAAATTAGCGAGGATGAGCCAGCAGCTGTAATGACAACGTTTAGAGGATTCAATTGGATTACGATAGTGAAGCGTTTCTGTTAATACTCAAAGAAGGAACCTTAGGAAGTCATATACCTGAAGAGATCATAAGTACTACCAGGTGATATATTCTAGTTTAACCCTCTAACCGGATAGCACGGAAAATTCCGTCAGTGTAAAGATGCTTCGAAAATGCACTGCACTGATTTTTCTGCCTTCAAGTAACGTTTTCAAAAGCGGATTAGCCGCACTTTTCTGAAATCCTTTCCCCCTTTTAAAGGTTTAACATCTTGAAAGATAATTGGGGATGGTGGAAGCAACACAGCAGGACACTGATAGGAAGTTTTATGGCTCGAAGGAAACCCCGTGTTTTGACCTGGGGCAATCGTAAAAAATCGAGGGGAAATTTCTTTAGACCCCAGGAAGTGTTTATTTGTTACATCGTATTTTAAAAGTGTTGAAAAGTCCCAACGCATAAAAGTAAAATATGTTACAATTCCCTTTTGGTTTCATATTAATTTGAAACTGTGTAACAAGTTGGGGCTTATCTGTGCAATCTGCTATTTTATATAGTTAGACAAATTATCTTTTTTAAGTATATTCTTTCACTTCATTTTTCTTATTTTAATCAAAGCTTTTCAGTTTTTTGAACATGATTATTTTATTATAAGATACCGAAAAATTAATAAAACACCAAACTCTTTAAAATTTGAAACCTTTTCAATTTTCCAACCATTAAAAATGAATAAATTTAAACTTCATCAAATCATTTGAAACATTTTCTTACCCTTTGATAAAAATAATAACGAAAAAAAAAACTAATTAAGATTTATTAGTTTTTTTTTTTTTTTTTAGATTCAAAGTCTAAGTGTTCAGGGAAGTTTAAGTACAGTGCCTAGTTATATTTATTAAAATACACCGAATTATATTTGAATTTTTTAAGTGCTTGAACAGTTTACATCAAAGACAACATGAATGAAGATTTTCACACATTTTTTTATAACTTGAATGTTTGAATAAATGCTAATCAAAATATACGGAAACATTTACAGTAGACATTTATGCATATAAATAAACATAAAAATCAATTTTAAACTCGAGCTATAAAAACATTCGAATTATTGTTCAAAAAATATCTATTTATACAAAATACCTCAACATTTATCTTTTTAAAAGCTAACTGAATAAGTAATTAAAATCTGGATATTTTTGAAATCTCGACCGTATAAAAAGCTAGAAATTTTTATGTTAGAAATTCCATTTGAAATTTCAAAAAAATGCATCGCGCAGTTAAAAATTATTTACCATAAGTTTTAGCAATTGTTTGAGTATAATAAAAATTTCAAATTTTATTATATAGCTTCTTTGGTATCTTTTAATTTTAATATATTTCGAATATTTCATACAATTCAGTTGAAAACTGCATGCTAAGAGCAAAAAATATACTAAAAAAATTGATGAATATACAATTACAATAAATTCTTACATAGAAGCAAAACTGAGAAGCTAAAGCGTAGGAATGAAAAATTTTGAGTATATCTGAAGTAGTTTTCGAAATATTTATTTTAAAGTTCAGAAAATTTGTGTGCGTTATGTTATACTTAATATTAATTAAATGGTTAAAATAATATGTTAATATTATTCATGTAATCGTTTGATGACACATTCATATACTAATAAAAATTATCATGGTCATTGATGCGAATGTCAAGAATTTTATGTAATTTTAAATTCAGACATTAAGATATTGAAGTAGAAAATATAAAACGACCATCTAAAATACATGAAAAATGCAGTCTGCAATAAAATGACCTTGACAAACACAATCCGTCATTTTCACTTACTACGGCAGAGCCGACTAAGCCAGGGGCGATCTGGAAAAACAGAGAGAGAACCGCGGTTTTTTGATGGATGCCGCTCTAGCTTTTAAAGTTCCCAGGAAAAATTATATATATATAAATTACAAATGCAAAAATAAATCTTGTAATTTTCCATACATTTTTATAACAACGAATTGGGGAATTGGCTTCCAATACATTGTTGTGTTTGACAATATGTAAGGTAACCAACCCTACTTTAGATAGATTTGTACTACTTTTTCGTAACCGTATTCCTTTTAAAATTAATACGTGCAGCCGAAATACACCTTTTGCACCCTAAAAATTTATGTAAACTATAACGGTTAATTTTAATTTATGCAACTTGTGAAATGTTCATAATTAACCATTTCCGTCTAAACAGTTTACATGAAAAAAAAGTTTGGACTCCCTCATTCATTAGGGATTTATATAAACATTAAATTTTAATTAAATTTTATTCTAACATTAAATTTTATTTTTCACCGAATAGGATCGAGTGGTAGTGTATAGTGCTTCCACACCACAGGTCTGGGGTTCTATTAATCGGCTGCGCAAGGTCGACTCTGCCTTTCATCCCCGCTACATTGGGTCGATAAATGAGTACCAAGCTTTCTTCGGGTCTTAAACACTGAAAGTCTCTCTTCAGACAGACCACCAAATCAGGACATCTGTTCATGCACCTCAGCGTCCAATGGTCACGTGTATTATGATGGGCACGGTAGTTCCTGTCCCTCATGGATTGTTGTGCCACTGAGTTTGAGTCTTAAGTTTGAGGATTACCTCACTTTGGGGATACCCCTTAGATAAACATGTATTTCCACTCATTTGCAATTAAGCATTTTTCTTTCAATTACGTTTATTTCAGAAGGAAGTTTGATTTTTCAAATGTATTTGCTTAATAACATGTATATTTGTGTATTATATTAAAAATTTGATCAATCCAAAATTACATGTTTTTAGCTCCTCTAAAAGCTTTTAGGATTTTACAACTGATCTTACAATCCATATACGTTTTATAGTAGTATATTTAAAAATGATAAAGACATTTTTTTACGACTGTTTGAGCTGTTATGCCTCGTTTATAAATATAAAAATTGCATTCAGCTACAGTTTTTAAAATGTACAGAAATAAGTGGGGAAATAGGATACTTACATATTATGAATATTTTTGACTGCAGTAAGATATATTTATATTTCAGTTTCTTTACAATTTGAATAGAAGTTGTAAGACATTTTTGCGAATAGTTTGATATTGAGTATAAACCCATAGGCTGTTTAATATTGTAAAGTGTTTTACTTTGATACCAGCACACATTAAAATAAGGCTCATTTGCAGTTATATGATCAGCTTCAGTGATATTTAAATTTTCAAAAATAGTCTACACGTACGAAAACATTTTTTCACAACCGCACACCACATCTCATACTATATCTTCCCTACAGCAGGAAATATTTGTGTATACTGAAAAATTTAATACAGGATACATTTCCAAGTGTTAAATTTGTTTTTAAAATTTGGTATGAATACATTGTGGAACTGTCGGTTAACTTCTGAACAAAATTGTTTAAGTGTACTGTTTTGAAAGACAAAATTAATTAGGGAAAACTTTTTCTCACAATAGAATTTGTAATTACTGAATTGTGTGAAAATGTAGTTATCGATGTGTGACATTTTTCCTTGTAATAAAAGAAACAGAAAGATAAGAAATTTAACTTGAGTAGAAAATGGTTAGAAGTACTGTCATGCATTTGAGAAGAAGTATATCCCCATTAAAATTAAAAATTATTGACTGAATGTGTGTTATGTCCATCACAAATGCCGATGTAGAAAAGATATTTTTATTTAATACAAGGAATTCGAAAAGGAGAGCACTAGGAATGAAAATTTAGATTTTCCGAAAAATATTCAGTTAACATAAAAATATCATTTATATGATTTAAATTTAAATAAATTAAAAGTATTGAAATCATTTTTTTATGTTATTCTAAATTAAAAATATAATTGAATAGAGAAAGATCTGTTTTATTTCATAAATATATATCATCGTATGCACCATTTATTGTCTTATTGTTTAAAAAAGATAGGGCCTTTTACTCTTTTTACCTCATAACTTTTTTTAAAAACAGGAAAGTGAGCGCGTTTTCTTACTCTCATATTCAAAAATGAATAGAGGATGCTTTTTCTGGTTCAAATCGCAATAGCAAAATATTTTTTTAATTTTTTTAAAAAATGACAGAAAAATAAATTTTGTTTGAAGAAAATATAACTATTTTTCAACTTTTATCACGCCATTTATTTCATGTTTTTTTACCCTGCGTTTTGTTTTAATTTTACTGTGACTGAATCTATGGGGAAAGCGACAGAGTAGAACTACGGTTTTCATACAAGATTGCCCAAGGCAACTTAACAGCTAGCTGTAAATGATTGCTATCCTGGTTCTAACTGAACAAAGACGCCGAACTAAGTCATAAAATTGTCCTCTTTCGACCTCCCAAGTTTTGAAACGGGGAAAGAATTCAAGTTTGTTGCATTTTTGAAGGGAATAGCAAAATAAGAGTAAGACGCTTTCGGAATAACTTTTCAGGAGGAAGGTATCCACTTAGAGGGTTAATACCGCTTAACGCAAGTGTTAGTTTAATAAAATTAGTTTCAGCTAATGAAAGCTACTAATTCAAGTTGCGTGTATTTCTCAGACCTCCTATTCCGGTAAACCCTTTTGATATTGCGCGTAGTTATTGATTAATTTCATATTTCGTAATTTAAATTAATATTAAAGGTAAATCCCTTTTGTTTGACGTAGACATATAGATACTACACAGTCCAGTCACATTAATGTGACCACCACGTACTTTCGACTTTGACGTTAAATAACCAATCACAGAAGGATGCTGGCATCTCAGTGCTATTTAGCGTATATAAAGGGTGTGTGAGGGCTTCGGAAAACACTACAGTCGTTGGCGTAATGCAAACATGTAAAGAGTTATCCGAAGTCCAAAACGGCATAATTTGTGGCTTTCGGGAAAAGGTTGGAAGCATTTTCTCAACGGCTAAGTTTGTGGACTGTTCGTGTGTCAACGTGGTTAAAGTATCCCGAGCATGGCAAAATGGGACCGTCCAAAATCAGTGACCGTCCAAAATCAGTGACCACGGGCCATAGGTGATAGAGGTGACTGACGTCTGAAGAGGTGAGTTCGGGAGACTAGACGTGCTACCGTTAAGCAACATACCACCCAGATGAACCAAGGGGCTACCAACAGTGGCTTTTAAACTACTGTTCAGCGATCGTTGTTGCGTCTGGTTCTCCGAAGCAGGCGCCTGGTTCATATACCTATGCTGACTGCTGTTCATCAGCAACGAAGACTGAAATTTTCACACAGGTACCGCAACTGGACATCCAATGAGGGGCGACAGGTAGAGTTTTTTGATTAATTACGCTTTATACTCCATCGGGCGGATGGTTGGTGGCAAATACGGCATGAAACGTCTAAAAGCAAACACCCTGCAACAATTGCTGGCAAGGTTCAGGCTGGAGGCGGGAGCATTATGGTCTGAGGAATGTTTTCCTTAAATTTTCTGTGTTTATTCATCCTTGTGGAAAGCACGATGGATCAATAGAAGTACGCATCTGTCCTTTCAGACCATGTCTACCCCTTTATGCGCATTGTTTTTCCTCAGGATGGTGGCATCTACCTGCAGGACATTGCGGAGTGTCATACAACTGACAGCGTACGTGCGTGGTTCAAAGAGCACCAGGATCAGTTTATCGTTCTTCCGTGTCCAGAAAACTCACCTGACTTAAACCCAATCAATAATCTATGGAACCATCTCGATCGGGTTGTTCGCGCCATGGATCCTCACGCGCGTAATCTAGTGCAGCAATAGAGTCGGCATGGCTCAACATCCTAGTGAATACCTTGAGGATCCTAAATGACTATTTTCCCCTCTTGCGAAAGATGGTTATTCTGGCTTTTGACAGTGGTCACATTAATATGACTGGACTGTGT
>BMAU01013067.1:0-11837 GCA_019973935.1 Trichonephila clavipes | reverse complement strand
ATATATAGATATATATATACACATATCTATATATATATATAGACACACACACACATATATATATATATATATATATATATATATATATATATATATATATATATTTAAAAATATTTGACTTAAAGTCTTTAATTTTTTTAAGTAACCATAAGAGAGAAATTCTTTAAAAATATGAAAAAAAATGTTATATATATATATATATATATATATATATATATATATATATATATAATTGTATGTGTTACATATATACAATGGTGTTCAAAAATTAACCCTCTAACTGTATACCTTCCTCCTGAAAAGTCATTCCGAAAAGCGTTTTACTCTTTATTTTGGGTTATTCCTCTAAAATGCAACATACATCAATTCTTCCCCTTTAAAACTTGGGAGGTCGAAAGGGACAACTTATGATTTGGTTCGAGGTATTTGATCATTGAGAACCAGGATAGCAATCGTTTACAGCTAGCTGCTGCTGCCTTGGGCAATTTGTGGTATGAAAAACTGTAGTTCTTTCTACTCTTGTCGTTTTCTCCATAGATTCAGTCACAGTAAAATTAAAACAAAATGCATGGTAAAAACATGAAATAAATGGCGTGTTAAAAGTTGAAAAATAGTTATATTTTCTTCAAAAACAAAATTTATTTTTCTGTCATTTTTTAAAAAATGAAAAAAAAAATTATTTTGGTATTATGATTTGAACCAGAAAAAAGCATCCTGTATTTATTTTTGAATATGAGAGTAAGAAAATCTGCGCTCACTTTGCTGTTTTTTAAAAAAGCTATGAGGTAAGAAGAGTAAAGGCCCTATCTTTTTTTAAACAATAAGACATAAATGGTGCATATTTATGAAATAAAAACAGATCTTTTCTATTCAATTATATTTTTAATTTAGAATAACATAAAAAATAATTTCAATATACTTTTTAATTTATTTAAATTTAAATCATATAAATGATATTTTTATGTTAACTGAATATTTTTTCGAAAAAATCTAAATTTTCATTCCTAGTGCTCTCCTTTTCGAACTCCTTGTATTAAATAAAAATATCTTTCTACATCGGCATTTGTGATGACATAACACACATTCAGTCAATAATTTTTAATTTTAATGGGGGATATACTTCTTCAAATGCGCATGACAGTACTTCTAACCATTTTCTACTCAAGTTAAATTTTTATCTTTATGTTTTTTTTATTACAAGGAAAAATGTCACACATCGATAACTACATTTTTCACACAATTCAGACATTACAAATTCTATTGTGAGAAAAGTTCTCCCCTAATTAATTTTGTCTTTCAAAACAGTACACTTAAAAAATTTGTTCAGTGAAGTTAACCGACAGTTCCAAAATGTATTCATACCAATTTTAAAAACAAATTTAACACTTGGAAATGTATCCAGTATTAAATTTTTCAGTATACACAAATATTTCCTGCTGTAGGGAAGATATAGTATGATATGTGGTGTGCGGTTGTGAAAGAATGTTTTCGTAAGTGTAGACTATTTTTGAAAATTTAAATATCACTGAAGTTGATCATATAACTGCAAATGAGCCTTATTTTAATGTGTGCTATTATCAAAGTAAAACACTTTACAATATTAAACAGCCTATGGAATTATACTCAATATGAAACTGTTCGCAAAAAGGCTTACAACATCTATTCAAATTGTAAAGAAACTGAAATAAAAATATATCTTACTACAGTCAAAAATATTTATAATATGTAATTATCCTATTTCTCCACTTATTTCTGTACATTTTAAAAACTGTAGCTGAATGCAATTTTTTATATTTATAAACGAGACATAACAGCTCACACACTCGTAAAAATGTCTTTATCATTTTCAAATATACTACTATAAAACGTATATGCATTGTAAGATCAGTTGTAAAATCCTAAAAGCTTTTAGAGGAGCTACAAACATGTAATTTTGGATTGATCAAATTTTTAATATTATACACACAAATATACATGTTATTACAAATACATTCTAAAAATAAAACTTCCCTTCTGAAATAAACGTAATTGAAAGAAAATGTTTAATTGCAAATGAGTGGAAATACATGTTTATCTAAGGGTAGCCACAAAGTGAGGTAATCCTCAAACATAAATCAAACTCAGAGGCACAACAATCCATGAGGACTTCAGGAACTACTGTGCCCATCATAATACACATGACCATTGACGCTGAGGTGCATGAACAGATGTCCTGATTTGCGGTCTGTCTGAAGAGAGACCTTCAGTGTTTAAGACCCGAAGCAAGCTTGGTACTCATTTATCGACCCAATGTAGCGGAGATGAAAGGCAGAGTCGACCTTGCGCTGCCCGTTAATAGAACCCCAGACCTGTGGTGGGAAGCCCTATACACTACCACTCGATCCTATTCGGTGAAAAATAAAAATTTAATGTTATAATCTTATATAAATCCCAATGAATGAGGGAGTCCAAACTTTTTTTTTTCATTTAAACTGTTTAGACGGAAATGGTTAATTATGAACATTTCACAAGTTGTATAAATTAAAATTAACCGGTGTAGTTTACATAAATTTTTAAGGGTAAAAAGGTGTATTTCGCTGCACAAATTAATTTTAAAGGAATACGGTTACGAAAAAGTAGTACAAATCTATCTAAAGTAGGGTGGTTACCTTTACATATTGTCAAAAACAACAATGTATTGGAAATAATTCCACAATTCGTTGTTATAAAAAATGTATGGAACATTACAAGATTTATTTTTGCATTTGTAATTTATATATATATAATTTTTCCTGGGATCTTTAAAAGCTAGAGCAGCATACATCTAAACCGCGGTTCTCTCTGTTTTTCCAGATCGCCCCTGAATAAGCCGGCTCTACCATAGTAAGTAAAAATGCCGGATTTTGTTTGTCAAGATCAGTTTATAGCAGACTGCATTTTTCATGTATTTTAGATGGTCGTTTTATATTTTCTACATCAATATCTTAATGTCTGAATTTAAAATTATATAAAATTCTTGACATTCGCATCAATGACCGTTATAATTTTTATTAGTATATGAATGTGTCATCACACGATTACATGACTGTTATCAACATATATTATTGTAACCATTTAATTAATATTAAGTATAACATAACGCACACAAATTTTCTGAACTTTAAAATAAATATTTCGAAAACTACTTCAGATATACTCAAAATTTTTCATTCCTACCCCTTTTAGCTTCTCAGTTTTGCTTCTATGTAAAACTTTATTGTACATTCCTGGTTTTTTTTTAGTATATTTTGCTCTTAGCATGCATTTTTCAACTGAATTGTATGGAATCTTCAAAATATATTAAAATACCAAAGAAGCTATATAATAAAAAATTTGAAATTTATATTATACTCAAAGATTTGCTAGAACTTATGGTAAATAACTTTTAACTTTGCGATACATTTTTTTCGAAATTTCAAATGGAATTTCTAACATAAAATGTCTAGCTTTATACGGTCGGAAATTCAAAAAATATCCAGATTCTAATTACTTATTCAGTTAGCCTTGAAAAAAAGATAAATGTTGAGGTATTTTTCATAAATAGATATTTTTGAAGAATAATTTGAATGTTCTGTAAATGTTTCCGTACATTTTTGATTCCCATTTATTCAAACATTCAAGTTATAAAAAAAATGTGGGAAAATCTTCATTCATGTTGTCTTTGATGTAAACTGAAGTTCAAGCACTTAAAATTCAAATATAATTCGGTGTATTTTAACAATATATAACTAGGCACTGTACTTAAACTTCCCTGAACACTTGGGCTTTGGAATCTAAAAAAAAATTAATAGATCTTAATTAGTTTTTTTTGTTATTATTTTTATCAAAGTGTAAGAAAATGTTTCAAATTATTTGATGAAGTTTAAATTTATTCATTTTAATGGTTGGAAAGTTGAAAAGATTTCAAATTTTAAAGTGTTTGGTGTTTTAATATATTTTTGGGGGGCATCTTATAATTAAATAATCATGTTTCAAAAACTGGAAGCATTGATTAAGATAAGAAAAATAAAGCGAAATAATATACTTTAAAAAAGATAATTTGTCTAACTATATAAAATAGCAGATTGCCCTGACACGCCCTAACTTGTTACAGTTTGAAATTAATATGAAACCAAAAAGGAATTGTAACATATTTTACTTATGCGTTGGGACTTTTGAAAACTTTTAAAATACAAGCTAGCAAACAAACACTTCTTAGGTTCTAAAGAAATTTATCCCCAATTTTTTACGATTGCCCCAGGGTCAAAACAGGGGGTTCCCTGCGAGCCATAAAACTTCTGCTGTGTTGCTTCCTCCGTCCCTCATTATGTTTCAAGATGTTAAACCTTAAAAGGGGGAAAGGATTTCAGAAAAGTGCGGGTAATCCGATTTTGAAAACGTTACTTGAAGGCAGAAAAATCAGTGCAGTCCATTTTCGAAGCATCTTTGCACTGACGGAATTTTCCGTGCTATCCGGTTAGAGGGTTAAGGACGAAGTCGAAAAAAATTCATATCAGCTGAACGAAGAGGCAGAGCGGGCAGAAAGACCAATCAGGAGATTAAGTAAGGTGATGTACGGTAGCACATGCACGGATATGCAGGTAGACGTAATGGGGGAGTGTCTGAGTAGTTTAAAGCATGTAGTCGGTGTAAGATCAGTATTTCTGGCAAAGAGATTGCACGCCCTATAGCAGTTAAAATCACACCGAGTTGCTGCCTCAGCGATGAATGGCGAATAATCAATCTGTTAGACGACATCTGGATGCTTTTACCCGAGGTCGAATCATTGGGAAGTTGGAGGAAGGCCGCAGTGTGACAAGTGTGGCTGCAGAGTTCGGAATTGCTCACAGTATCGTTTCACGACTTTGGAGACAGTTTCAAACTACAGGAAAAGCTATCCGGGGGTTCAGTAGTGGTCGTCCACCAGAAACCACACCCACAGAAGACCGGTACATTGTCTTACAGGCCAGAAGAAACAGGCGGCAGACAGTGGGAGAAATTGCTAGACACACGACACCGACGACTGGATGACCGATATCACGTTTTACCGTGGCCAGAAGACTGCACGGTGGTGGTCTGTTTGTACGACGCCCTGTACGGTGTGTAACTTTAACGCCTGCCCATCGGAGAAGGCGTTCTCTGTGGTGCCGGGAACACCGGAATTGGAGAGAAAATGAATGGGGACGAGTACTATTTACAGATAATAGCAGATTCAGTATGAGTAGCGATTCTCATCGCATACTCATCTGGAAAGAGCGGGGAAGCCGCAATCATTCCTCGAACATCAATGAAAGGGACAGGTATGGAGGTCGCAGTGTTCTCGTTCGGGAGATATCAAGTTTGGTAGTCGTACAGACCTTCACATCTTCGACGCAGGTTCAGTCAACGGGACCCGTTATTCTAACGAGATTCTTCTTCCATATGTGCGTCTTTTTAGAGGCGCTATGGGTCTGCATTTCCTTTTCATGGATGACAATGTACCATGTCCTCGCACAGTAGCTGCCGAAAAGCTCTTAGAGAGTGAGGATATTGAACGTATGGATTGACCCGCACGATCTCCGGATCTCAATCTCATCGAGCATGCATGAGATTTTCTAGGCAGACGCTTGGCAGTTCGTACCTTACCACCAGTAACGATTCGGGAGCTTCGATTGGCGCTGCAAGACGAATGGGCAGCATGCCTCAACAACTCATTGACACCCTCATTCTCAGCATGTGCAGACGCTGGAAAACCTGCCTAGCAGTCAGGGGAGATCATATCCCCTACTAAAGACCGGATGTTTCTTGCTGGACACCCATCACAGGGATGTTTCGGCATTCAGTCGCATTGCGCTCCATGATACTTTTTGAATAAAGCTTCTTTTTATCCATCTGATTTCTCTTTTAGTAAGTGTTGCTTACATATTACACATGTCCTTACGTATTGGGGATCTTACGGTATTAAATGTGTTGATTTGGAAAGCTTCTATACAAAGTTATATTGAAAAAACCGTCTCGTCCTTAATTTTTGCACACCAGTGTATATATATATATATATATATATATATATATATATATATATATATATATATATATATATATATATATATAAAAGAAATATGTATTATTTATCAAAAACAAGAAATAATAGATAAAGAACATAACAAGAAATTACGTCATAAAAATATGAAAGCTGAACATGAAGAACAAAAAATTATAGAGAAATAAAAGAACTACAAAAAAGAAGAACCTAGCGAGTCAGAAAGCAATTTCGGACTTAGGACCGAATAAGTGGGGTTAAACTAGTTTGAAGGCGCCAACCTTCCCCTTGCAACTCGGTAGGAAAACCAAATAAAATAAACAAAGCTTCAGAGAAAGTATAACTCAGAGAGCATGATAAAACCAATCACTACTATTATGTAACAAACTCTCCTAAACTCTTAATGCAGAAAAATCACAAAATAATTATGTAAGAAAAGTAGAAAAATACTAGAACAATTACATAAGAAAAGTATCTTTCAAAAATAATTTAACAAAATTTCTTTACTCACAAAGCTTTTACGAAGAGAAACAAGCATCTTGCCATTAATGAAAGTCAATTATTCACCAAGTTAAAAAATTCGAAAACATAAACACATCTTTTGAGCTGACTTTAAAACCAGCCAGCAAAGACAAGTACAGAATGACGACAATCAAATATGGTAAAATTTGAATTGGTTGATTGTCAAAAATGTAAATTTGCTAGGCTCTAATTTGCTTAGTTGTCAAAAATGTGTAAGATGTTTAAGATGTGTGTGGAAAAAATGTAAACTGTGATATGAGTGTTATGATATAATCTTCACAGCAAGACCACTAACATGCTGACTTTGAAAAACCTATTGTTGTGTGGTGGATTTGGAATTCGAAGTAGCAAGACGGTTAATGTATTTGTGATGAATATAAGATCTCAAGAAATTAAAAGGGTATTCATGATCTAAACAACATTGAAAAAATTTTTTATATTATTGTATTTATCAATTTTGTGGGTAGTTAAGTTATCATTTCTAAATAAAAATTCAAAATGATATTTCTGTAAATTGATATATGAAAATTACTGTTCCATACAGGAATTTTAATTATATGAACTTAAACGAATCTCTTTTGTCAAAAATGTTACTGACTACATTATTGTTAATAAGATGCAAGTCTAAATCCAAGAATTCCAACCTATTAGAGTTGAAGTTAGTTTTAAGGAGCTTGAGATAATCAGGGTAGAATGTAATATTTGGTTTGTATTCACTATTTTTACCAAAAATTATTATATCATCTATATAACGATAAATTAAGTAAGAATCATTTATAACATGATCTATTTCAAAAAAATGTAAATATAGGTTCAAGCAAACAATTACTAGCTGGACCACCCTGAGGTAATCCTTTGATCTGTTTATAAAGATTATGATCAAATATAATAAAATTTTCTTTTTTAAAATGAGGTTAACAAGAATATCAAATTTTTCTTTTTTTCATTGAAGTATATAATTCATATTTATCATAAATTAACTGAAGAACCTTAATCATATCGTCAATATCTATAGAATTAAAAAAGATCCTCGAAATCAAAACCATGCATAGAAAAATCAACATATCCTTAGTAACTCAAGTAATCTCTAAGCTATTTTTAATAATTGCCGTGTTTTGTAAATTATCAATTAGATTTTGAAGAACAGATTGCAAGATCTTCCCAGACTTCGTGATATATGTATTGTATCCATTAGTGATACTACGGAATTTTATAGGGCTTTTTATGAAATTTTGGTGTTAAAAATACTTGGATATTTAATATTATTTAGATGAATATTCAGTCTTTTTGTTCAAAGCTAAAAGACGATTATCATCTTCTCTATTATTGTGAATTGATTTTTTTGAAATGAATTATTATTTAAAATGTGGTTACTTAATATTTTACTGTAAAAATATTTACAAATTATGGCATAATTAGCAGAGACTTTATCAACATATGTAATAACGAAGTCATTTTGGATATTTACTATTGATGATTTAAGATCTTTATACATAATTTCATTTTCAACAGTAAAATCTAATTCCCGAATTTCTGTAGCCACATAAGATCTAAACTGATTGAATGCTTCAATCGGCATTCCGCTTTAATTGCCATTTTAAGGTAAAAATTTATCTAAATCTTTTATGATTTGTTTCATAACATTAGATTTATTTTTTGTGATCATAAGTCTAAAAAGCCGGTACCCTTTTCCATAAAATTTCTTAACAATCATCTTTCACGATGCTAAGGTCTCATGTGACAACGTGCTGATGATAATCATCAATATAGTCTCGATATAGGTTGTATCTACATGATTCAGAACTTAGGAGCTCCGAGATTTGATTATAATTAAATATAAATCTACCAAATTTCTTGTTGTATTTGAAAGCCTTTTTAATAATAATATTTTTAATAGGAAAAGGATTGATATTTTTGAAATATACTTGAAAAATTAATTTTTGTTAAAGGGATTTATTCATAAATAATAAGCCACGTACAATATTCTGTAGAGTAATTTTCACTTTGCATCTAATTTAATATTCATTTTGTACTAAATAGTTATTAAGGTCTCGAATCATATGCATACCATGAGAATCTCGAAATTTATATCTGCTTAAAAATATCTGTCATAGTTTTAATTTCAGTTTTATTCAAGCCAAACATAAACGATTTAATTAAGCCTGTGTTGTAGTTATAATCAAATTTAGCAGCTAATTCTAACATAGAATTCTTGAGGGTTGACATGTCTCTAGTAACTCTTTTTCTGCGTTTAGCTTTGAAATTCTCGCTAAACGAATATTATTATTACTATTATCAATAAATTTATTAAAATTCGGAAGATATAATGAATTCTCCGGATTTTTGTTTAAAAAAGTTAATAAGGCACTTTCACCCTTCCATACAACATTCAAACCATAAGGATAATATGATCTAAATGAATCTATAAAAATTTTCGAACCATAATCTTTGTTTAATATTTGGCTCTATTCTAAGTATATGTACAGTTATGTTATTGAATCCATGTTTATGAAAAGTGTCCTATCTCAATCTTAGCCTGGTTTTTGTTGCAATCAAATTTCCTTTGTATCAGACCTATGCTGGTTCAATCTAATATTGATAGTGTTAGAGGTCTGACCTATGTAAGCAAATTTACATATGTTGCATGTCATTTTGTAAACACAGCTAAAAAGTCTTACAAAATATATAACCTGCATCCATATCCAACTGTTCCCCACTCATCATGCCACACGCCTTGCATCTTTTATCAGTGCAAGATCTAAATTTTAGTTTTTAAAGCATGAATATCTCTGAAAACCGAGTTTCTAATATGTTACCAAAATCCTTATCTCTTTGATTTTCATCTATACTATCGGAAAAATGAATATTTCGTTTTGTTGTACGAGATAAATTCTTATATTTAGAGTTCCAAAAAATTCGAGTTTTTAAAAATCTAAAACGACAATGTTTAGATACAGAAGGGGAAAGCAAAAAAAATTCTGATTATCAAAACAATTCACACATTTTTTTGTATTATTTAAAATTTATAGTTTTTATATGTATATATTTTCTATATATATATATTTATAAATATATATATATATATAGAGAGAGAGAGAGAGAAAGCACACAATTTAATTTTGCTTATTGTGATTTTATACGAAAATTATATAACATTTTTACAATGTATTACTATGATGTTTCAGTACTTATGAAAACAAGTTTTATGAGAAATAATGTAGATTAAATATGAAATAATGTTTTCTTATTATCATTAACACACTTCCTTAAATTTCAAAATCTCATGATTGCAATCCCTTTGGAAATCCAGTGAGTGCTCTTAATAATGAAAGAGTTTTCAATACATGGTGATTTCTATGGTAATTCGATTGAGTGTATTTGAAAAAAATTATGATGTTTTTTTTCGAGAAAAGGAGGAATGAGAAAACTGCATATCATTGAACTTATAAAAAATCTATATTTATTGATTTATTATTATTCCACTGTTTGGTACGCATGCCGCATGTCGGTCACCCTTGCATTGTAGGCGACACTCAGTTGGTGATGGAATGAGGAGGATCCATGGTAATTTTGCATGCTGCTTAAGTGCACTGTATTTGAAATTGCCACCTTAGGGTCCGAAGTGTGCTTTAGATGAACGTTTGTCAAATTTTGGGGTGCGCCTTTCTAGAGGGCTTTATACATCTACGAGTAGTGTGCGAGCATATTGAAAAGTCGAAAAAAAACGAGCCTTACAGTATTCGTATATGGTGTGTAACATCTGACATGTTATCTTAGTAAATACGCAATAGTAACTTATATCCTGAAAAAAAATGAATTGGATATGATTGGAAATAATTTTCTATCGAATAATTATATATTTAATGAAATTTTTATTTAATTAACACAAGGAGTAGTGTAATTTTTTTTATGAAAAATAATTATTATTGTTTAATTTGAGGAAGAGCGGAGACAATAAGACTTATGATAACTAAAATATGACACGTATACTTTTGATTTCAAAGTATTTAAAAACCGTTGAAAAATAGCGTCACTGTTAGTTGTCACTGTAGTAGTTACCATTGTTAGTGGTCGAAACATTTTGATTTGTGTTCATTTCGAGCTTCAATCCATCATTCAAAAAAGCTATGAGCGGCTCAGAGTTTTGCAAACTGAAATTAAAGTTAAAATCACCTCTCAAAATCATGGGAAGCGAGCAATAGTTTTCTTTAAAAATAGTTAACAGTTTTAAATATTTTCCTTTGGTATACGGTAAAAGTACAAACTGTAGGAAATATTTAAATTTTTTTGTACCATTTGATTTAAAGAAATGTATGCGACCACCGAAATCCCTTTTTGTGCGTTTTCAAATAAGCATTCAGCCGCACAAATGTCCCCGGATATCGCTAATAACACTATCCATTCCACTTGTTTGACGATAAGTAATGTTCATATGACGAGTCAGAACGTGGGATTTTTCTGTTTGCGATAGATCGTAACACAAACTGCTCTACGGTCCGGTCGTTAAAACTGTACGCAACAATCGAAGTTAAGTATCGAAACAAGTTCGTCATTATCTAATTATGTCTATGATATGTATAACGAACATTTTTATGAAATAATATCGTCGAAATCTGTTTGGTGAGCCCTTTGACAATTGAGCGTAAGGATCGCAAGTTTATACTGGGTGAAGTCTAAGGATTGCTGGTATGTGCGAAGTGTATTTAGAGTATCATTGGGTGGTGGATGACCAGAGTATCTAGTTCTTCCGAGCTATAACCTCTTATCTTTAGGAATTTGAGAGACTGTGAAGAATTCACTCTTGTCCTTTGTTAATAAAAAATACTTAAAAAGTAAAATCTATATATATAAAGGAAAAAAGCGCCTCACTCACTCACTCACTCACTGACACACTGACAGACTAATCACGATATATCCAGAACTAATAAACCTACAAACTTGAAATTTGGTAGGTAGGTTCCCTTCATGGTGTAAACGACAGTTAAGAACGAATTCTGCAAAGTTCGAACCCAAAGGGGCGTTATAGATAATTATTTCCTTTACTAAAGTATTAGATGTAAAGTCGTGAAACTTGGTACTCAGATTTTTTTTCATAAAGTAGAGATTCCCTACATAATGATTTTAACAAAAATCAACCTCCAAGGGGCGTTCAGGGCGCTTAAGGGGCGTTATACATAATTATTTCCATTTTTAAACTATTAGACGTACAGTCTTGAAATTTGGTAAGCGGATTCCTTTCATAGAGTACAGATCCCCTACAGAATGGGTTTTGTGAAAATCGACTCCCAAGTGGCGTTGT
>BMAU01013058.1:0-11264 GCA_019973935.1 Trichonephila clavipes | reverse complement strand
TATATTACTTAGAAATATGTTATTTTCTTTCTCTAATTTTTAAATTGGAACAGATCACGAAATGATGTATTTAGTTAAAGATTTATTACTTTCAGCATTCATTCCTCAAAGTACAAAATGTCATTAGAAAAATAGTCTAGTCAATGTCGCTCTCTATCATATCCATCACATCTGGCATTATAGGGTACGTTTGCGTGAGTCTGGGCAACCTATCGGACGTCTGCGCAAAACATAAAAATGCTTTTCCTCGTACAATTCAGTCAGTTTTGGTCGACTCGATACTCCTATAGCTACCGAATCTAGCTTGAATGTACATTTTTTTAAATTTCCACGTTAATTGTAATTCACGTTAATTAAGTATTTACGGCAGTAGATTAAAACAATATCATACATACATTTTTAAGTCGTAAGCAAACATTCGACC
This sequence comes from Trichonephila clavipes, assembly GCA_019973935.1. NCBI lineage: Eukaryota > Metazoa > Arthropoda > Arachnida > Araneae > Nephilidae > Trichonephila > Trichonephila clavipes. The sequence goes on along the minus strand of BMAU01013058.1, from coordinate 10,840 downwards.
ATAATAAAGAATCAACAAGTACACAGACGAACGAGCATGGTTCCGAAAATTAAATCAAGGCGATCTTCTGAAAAATACTTAAATTTTGGATTTACCACTACTGAAGTAAATGATGGAAAAAAAGCCCCAGCTCGATATGTGTTAAAACTTACAAATCTGTAAAACAACAAGTGAAAGTTGTTTTTAAAACATGTAAAATCATTTAGCTATGTTGGCAAAGAATTTTTAAAAAGTATTTTCTGGATGAGGACAGCTTGGTAGCAAGTTACGAGTGGATTAGGGATCTATTTCAAGATACTCCAGAAGGGCTCTCAACTTCCGAAGAAGAAATCTTCATAGATTTCACATCCAGTGAAAAATTAAAAAGCAATTTTGTAATAAATCGCTCTTTGAATTTGGGGTAGAGGTGGATGAGGAATTATCTGTACTGAAAACAAAAGCACTTCGTATACTATTACCATTTTCAACATCCTACCTTTTTCAAACCGGATTTTCTGCAGTGGATGCCTTGAAGACAAAATATAGATCTCAGCTAAATATAGAAAAATAACTCTTTAAGTGTCAATTTCTGATATTAAACCTTCCTTTGAAAAACTTTCCTCTACAAGACAAGCCCGTGGAAGTCCCTAATAATTATTAAACTTGTTCTTAATTTAGTAATAAGATTGATTGATTGAATATTAACGTCGCACTGTTCAGCTGCACGAGGGCTTTTGACGACGGACCACGTAATTTTGAACCATGGTCAAGTGACGTGGATGACACCTGAGCTGGCACCCCTCTCTCCTAACTACCACACCACACCAACGGGAAAACGTTTCAACTCTCCACAGATTTAACGTGCATCGCTGCCCTACACGGAGGGTCTTTAGTGGTACTGGGCTCGAACTCGTGACAAGGCAAGCCACGATCCGATACCTATACCACTCGGCTACCGCGGCCAAATTCAGTAATAAGAAATTATTTATAAAATACCTTCTTCAGTACTGATACATCAAACGTATACTGGCTGAAACACCGACTCTTCGCACGAGTTCATTTTTAAAAAAATAAAACATTATTCTTGATATAATAGCTGAACTGTAAGGAGAGTAAAACTGTGTGCACGACATTGTATACAAAAATGTAAAATGATTTTTTTTAGATAAATGCTATAATTGTAAATAACTGTTTAAAAGAACTGTAATTTTAAACCTCACACAATTAGCATTTAGAATTAATGTTAAATTATGAAAAATAATATAAAATTCCGATGAAGAATAATTGTGTTACTTTTTAACATTTAAAGCGAGAAGACTTCAAAATGTTTTAACCCGGGAGCAGGCGCGTACTCGATACTAACATTAATGGTAGTGCGGGGGGACTCAGTCACCCCAATCATTTGTTTAGAATTATTTTTACTGTACACGATACAAATCGGAATTCTAGCGAATATTTTAATTTATAGAAAGTATACTTACCTTCTTTCAAGGACTATTCAATTCTTTGATGATTTGAGAAAAAATCCAATAAAACTGAACTAAAATGATTCAAAAGTACAAGACCATAATAAAGGACGCAAATCAGACACTTTTCAATTATCCTACAGAAATGTTAAACCAATCAATTCTTTTCCAAATATCGCAAAACTCAATTATTTACAATTTCCCTAAGCGAAAAGCAAACGCATAAAAGATGGGAGGGAACTAATATTGATAATAACCATACCATAAGATTGAAGGTCAATCAAATGATTAGCAAACGTACTATGCAGCCTGGCTGAAAAGTGAATCATGACTTCCTTTTCTTTTTCTACAACTAATGTACAGTATTTCAATAATAATTACAGTGGTGAATTGTTTATCTTCTTAGAATTTTTCTCAGGGTCTGGGTTTCATTTTTTCTTTTAACGAGTAATATTTTATGTTAAAACGTAATAAAAAAATCTCTCATTGAGGAAATACAACAAATAAAACAAAATGTTTTTTTTCTTCTTTAATTTGGTTTTGGGATCAAAGATAGCTATTTGATGACGGAAAAAAGCCAGATAATAAACATAAATTATGTCAGTGTTGTTGTGTGTATTTTTTTTTATTATGGAAGAAAGCATTTTGTTTTACTTCTCTCTTTCCGGTTATTTTTTTTTTAAAAAAAATCTTTAAATTTTAGAGAGATACGCTCGCGCCCCCCTTGTAGGGTCATCGCGCCCCCCCAGGGGGGCGCGCCCCACACTTTGAGAAACACTGCCTTAAGGCCACCTTCCAGAAGCCTTTTCCGTGAAGTTGTGGAAGATTATCCAATAAATCTATTCAAAGGTCTATGCTTTTGTTTCTAGGATTTATTTTGGTAATTCTTATTAAAATGTTATCAATTCTTAGAGTAGTTTTCCACTAGCACCCACATTTTTCTTTTCTTTTTGGAGACGAATTTTGAAATGTTCTTAAAACACACTAAATTTGATCGCACCAACTGACATAGTTATATCTCTCACCGTCGTAGAAGTGTGTTCTTTGAGAGCGATTTATTTTAGAAAGGTTCCTCGGAGTAATATCCATCCTTGAACACGTAAAAGTAAAACGTCTTACACAGGATGCAAAACTGAAATTACCAGCTGCCCCACTGAAAGGCTCGCAACTGAACTCCGGATACATTCAAATGAATAAATTAATGTCAAAGTCGATTTGTCACACTACCTAAAGGTATATATAACAGGTTTGAGATGGTTGAAGACATCCCCAGAGTAATCACATACCAACTCAATAAAGGAAAACATGTTTTCTCCATTTAATTCTAACAGTATAGTAATTTAACACTAAATTAAAAAACAAGTTTAATAATTACCAATGCCCCCATGGGCTTTTCATATATTAAATTATATACAAAAATTAATATTTATCTTGATAATTTGTACGGTTTATAATTAATCCCTTAACTGCCATTTTAAGTTACGAGGTTCGCACCGCAACGCTACCGTTTTCCAAGTAGACACCGGTATTTATTGTGGCGGGGGTGGGAGGAAAAAATAAGCAAATCCTCTGAAATAAGTAAATCCTTCTCGAACACTGTCAAGGTCCTGTCATTGCATTCCAACGCCTTCGGAATAATTTTATGGATAGCAGTACACAGAAAAGATCGTACCTTGGAAAGACGTAAATATACGTCCGGGGCAATTGACAATTTGGCTGAGCGAGACGTTTATATACGCTGGTGGTACTAGATGTTAAAGTCGAAGAAGTTTTAGCGTCAGAGTATAGTATTATTGAATTCAAAACATTGTTATTATATATGGAGGGGGGCGACGAAAATTTTGATTGAATATCAAAATATTGGGTCGCAAATATTGAAAGTTTGAGAAGCACTGAGATAACGATTTCATGATAAAAATCATCAGGTAAGATTGAACTATTAACGGTTAATTAACAGATATTGCTTAGGTCTAACCGGCATTTGTATTATCTTAAATAAACTACTGTTACAATGACACTAGTATTAAGATTTTGGGGTGTAACGTAGCAGGCCTCCTCGTGGTGCACCCTGGTTAACGCTAAATCTGCTACAGAGATTGCCACTCTCCTTAAATGTATTCAAAAATTTCAGACCCTGGGTGTGTGCAATAATATGCTTATGTGGATAAGGAACTTAATTTCTCAGCGTTTCTCGGCCGTTCGTTTTGGAAATGCTATTTCCAGTTTTAAACAAAGTGAAACTGGCCTGCCCCAAGGCACTGTGATTAGTCCTATCTTATTCAACATCTTTATTAATGATCTCCCTGATCTCTTGGCATCTGATGGACTGACCAATACGGCTCTATTTGCGGATGACCTTGCCATCTGGTGCAGCACACCAAAGAGGGATCAGTCCAAACTAAATACCATCCTAAATCTGACCCTTGAAAGATTACACCTTTGGTGTATTGAAAATAATATGACTGTAAACCTAAAGAAGACTACTTGTCAGTTCTTCACTTTAAATATACAACCATTCAGTCCCCAATTGGTTTATAATGGTACGCCTGTTCAACAGAGTGATGTTTCAATTTATTTGGGTTGCGCTCTTGATAACAAATTGAAATGGACTAAACATGCTGAGCTTGTTGTTTCTAAGGCAAGAACGCGACTCTCCATTCTTAAAAGATTGACCGGGTTAAATGGGGATGCAATAGGGATACCTTAAATACAACTTACAAGACATATATTCAACCAGTTCTAAATTATTGCAATGAGGTGCTGATCTCTGCCTCAGAGAACGTTAGAAAACTTCTTGACACTTTCCATAACCAAGCCCTTCGCATGATCACTGGCGGAGTTAAAACTACTCCAGTACTTGCCATGCAGTTACTTTGCGACCTTCAGGCATTCACTAATATAATTGAGAATAATGCTGCTATTCTCTTCAATAGACTTATTAGACTCCCAAATATTTCATTCTGGCGGGACTATGATTCCGATGGAGGACGTAATCTTAAGACTCAAAAGGGCTTTATTCAATGTGTTCGTGAGAACATTCAATATAAAGTCATTAATGATGTGCCCTTTGAATTACTGTTTTTTGCTAACCCACTCGACTACGCAACACTGGACATCAGATTGGACCTTGTTCTGAATGTGAGAAAACGTGATCTAAGTCCAACTGCTCTTCATGCTATAGCTTTGGAAACTATCAATACCCGCTTCCCACCGGAGGAGTGGCTTCACAGTTACACAGATGGCTCACTCTTGGACTTTGCCCAAGGCGCTGGCATTGGTGTTTTTAGTCACCTCTTCTCCTTCTATTTACACGCCGGCCCTTTGACAACTCACTTTGATGGTGAGGTTGAAGCTATACATATAGCCCTTCAGCAACTTGCTGTTCGTCTTCCCCCCCCCCATTGAAAGAACTGTAATTCTTTCAGATTCTACTTCTGCCCTTCAGGCTCTGTCCAACTATAATGAGAATAATTGTTTACGTGTGCAGAACTGTAGAGAACTCCTGGGAAAGGTAAAAGGAAAGATCGTCTTTCAATGGGTACCATCCCACTGTGGTCTTTGGGGAAATGAGAGGGCAGACTTTTTGGCAAAAAAGGGAACGGGTATCCTTTAGAACTTTCGCAGAGACCTGACACTTCATTCTGCCAAACTGGAAATGGAAAGGATTTTTAGGGAATCATTTCGCCTTACAGCTTCTCGTGTTGCTCGTGATAAGCCTTGGAGTACACTATGTAAGAAATCCCACGGTATTCCAAGTTCTCCTCGTGCTGCTGTTGTGGCTAAATTTAGACTTTTAACCGGACATGACTGCCTTTGTGTTCATCTGTTTCGTTTTAATTTAGTGACTTCACCTATCTGCGTTTTGTGTGACACTGGACAAGACATGACTGCCGCTCATTTGGACGAGTGCTCTGCACTGAATGATCTTAACTGCATTGTAAAAAGGTATTGGAGAGCCCGTTGCCTAATGACCTGATGGTCAATGGCCTGGCATTTGTAAAATAAAATAAATAAAGTATTAAGATTTTTTTATGTGAAGGAATTCTCAACTTAAAAACACACTTCAAACATTTACTAAGATAGTAAATCGTTGCTAAATTATTTGAATAGTATACCTTTAGCCATCAGGAGTAATAATTACCTCAATATGGCTGAAATGTAGAGCGGTCCCTAAGTAGGTAGGTTGCACAGAAAGGAAAAAATATGTGATCCAGTACTGGCCAAACATTCCCACAACTCCAGCCCAAGTTCCAACATTCATTGTTATTTTTTTCCATGGAGTTTTGTATTTCTGAAAAACAATGAAAGACAAGATTTATTACTTTTAATGGGATATTGATTTGTACTCAAAGATAAATCACCCCACGAGCACTTCCACGATGGTTTGAACAGCTGTAACACACTCAGGAAATAGAGAATTCCCTCTCTCTATGATTAATACTTTCCTTTTAATACGAATCAAAGTAATCCTTTAAAGTAATTGAAACTGGTTTACATTGTCTGATAGGTAGATTTCATAAATGTAGAATCTGGTGCTTTTGTAATAGTATTCGGTTCCAATTTTTTAAATATCAATTGTAAATTTAACATAAGTGAAATGTGTAGGTATTTTTTTTTTTTGTTTTAGTGGCTTAGAAGTCAAAATATATGTAATCGTATGAATGGAATATTGCAACATTTCTCATCCGTGCATATATTTTTATTTTATTCTCATTGGAATAATTGAAGGCTTAGGGACTTTTCTCAAATAATAAGTACAATTTGAAGTTTATTTTTTTCATTGAATTGTTATAACAATGTATCAATTGGGATCACTTCATTGGGTCACATGATAAAAATAAACTCGTGTTCTCCATTGATTTCCTAACAAACATTAAACTATATAATTGTATTTATTGTTCTATTTATAAAAGTCCAAATTTTATAATTGGGTAAAAATGTTTAAATATTATATAAAAAAATTCTCATAAAAGATTTTAAATTTTTTTAAAAAAATCTTATTTTATGCATGTATTTTTAAACAAAATGCATTATTTCCTTAATTATTGTACTTTTTAAGATAGAGTTTACTAAGTTATTAGTTAGAAGTTTCTACTAAGAGCAAAAGTTGGCTACAACGAAGTGCATCGTCTGATTATCTGGAAACACAGGATTGCTTTTATCATGTAACTACGGCGTCACATGAGTTTTCAAATAATTGGTTATAAACCCGTGGTTTTCATTATCCCTTGACTATGACATCACATGAATTTAGCCCATTACGTAAACAGAAAATTATCATTTTTTTATGAAAATGATTTATAATTCTGTTCGCTTATAAATGAAATGGATAGTTAAATAGAACATGTAAGGGTTTGTTGTATTGTCACTTTTTTATGCTTAGAATCAACGGCAGTAAACCTGAATTGAAATACGAAATAATTTTAAATATATATATTTCAGCAGAGGCACATATTAGTTATTTGATTGAATTGTTAGAGAAAATCTTTCACATTTGAAAACACGTAGGCTGTTTCAAATTTATAGCTAATTTCTTAAGATCGAAAGAGGAAAACTTTTCCAAAAACAAATACGTTTTTTTTTAAAAAAAATTTTAATTTCTCGTTATTTCTATGTGATACGTATTCAGAAATACATTCGGCAGACCAAATACAAAACAACGAACAATTGTAATCAATATTATGGGGATATGAATTATTACCATTCATCAGATTTTAACTTATGTCATAAAAAAATTTTCTTATATTTTTATAGATTAAAAATGTATAAATTAAAGTAAATGAATTTTAAAAGTTTGAGCATAATTTATTCAAGGATACTGAGAAAAAAGCTTAGACTTCTTCTGTTATTCAATTAAATAAGAAAATATTTAAATTAAATATTTAAATTTATATTAAACTAGAGGACCCGACAGACGTTGTCCTGTACACACATCTTAAATTCTAAATAAAAGATTTTTGAATATTCGATACTGTGATCGTAAAACATTCCAAGATCACCAATTTATAAATAAAAAATTAATTAAATAAACCTTTCTCTAAACCGAATTATAAATCTAAACTATTCTCGAGTCCACTGGAACAGACAAAGAGACTTTGATCAAAATCGGTCCAGTCATTTAGAAGGAGTTCAGTTTCATACACACGCACAGAAGAATTATATATATAAAGATTATTTGAAAAGATATTAATTAAAAACGCTAAAAAGCGTGAATCGAGTCTGCATTTTCGTAACAATAAAGACCGAGTTTAGCCAGTTTGGCTGAAAATCAATTTTCGACGCCAACTTACGTCTATTTCAATTCCTATTATTACCTCACGATCTCTATACATACTTTATTTGTTTGTTTGTTTGTTTATTTATTTACCTTGGTGGAATTTTCAATCGTTAATAAAATACATTTTAAAGTGCTCAATTGAGCTGAAATTTTATATACACGATTATTTCGGATGACAATACAATAATTTAATTATAATTAATAAAAATGAATGTGTATTAAAACTAATTATTTAAAGAATTACAAATACCGCAACTTTGGTGACTTATGTCAAAATTTGAAAAGGTTTTTTTCTCACGTGTTAAAGAATTCCGTTGAAAGGAAATTTTATATACACGATTGTTTTGGATGATAATACGATACTTTAATGATAATTAATAAAAATTAATTACCACTTAATGTTGTGATTCTGTCATATGTATATACATATTTATATTAATTTCAACTATTTAATAAAAAGTAGCTAAAATAAATTTTTTCTTGGTTGATCTAAGTAGGAATTGATTAAAAAAATTTTGAAATATTACTTGTTTATAAAAATAGCGTTGTTACAACAATGCAGGTGAATGTTGAGTTGTATATTTTGAATGTTTTTAATTAATATCTTTTTAACTAATTGTGCGATATCGGATCGAATTGTGAATCTAAACCATTCTGGAATTTACTTGAACCCATACAAAAAATTTCATCGAAATCGCTCCAGCCGTTTAGGAGGAGTTTAGTGACAAACACACGCTCAGATTTTTATATATAAAGATGAGAAAAACTGAAATTGGATTTATTAAAAAATAAGGGTGGTAAATAAAGTTCATTATCATTATGTTATCATTGAAATATATATAATTGTTAAATATTTTTATACTGTTTTTTTAAATAATGATTACAAAGTATCAATAGATTGTTAAATATATAGTGAAAAATAGTTTTTAAATGTTTTAACAGAACTTTAAAAAATAAAAAAAAAATTTAAAGATTTACTGACCTTTAAAATAATTAAATTTTGATGAATATTTTTTATAAACCAGGAAACAATGAATGAATTATAAAAACCACTAATCATTGAACCGGTAAATTATTATTAATATTTATAATGATTAATAAGAATTGTGGTTATGAGTGAGAAAACACTTCCTAAATGTAAGAGATAAAATTATAAAACTTACCTTTCCCGTATCTTGACAATCTAAATTACTCATTATGTATTTGTATTCACTGTCTGTTATTCTGCAGTCCTCATCAGGGCAATTAGATCCAAAAAAATACACAGCGAAAGAAAGTATCAAGCCGAGTAAACCTACAAATAATAAATCAACGAAAAACATTTTCAAAAAATTTAATTAAAAAATGTTCAAAAATTAGCTAAAAAAGACTTCTTGAAATAAAAAAAATAATTTAAAACTTAACTGCAATTAAAACCAAAAGATTATATGTCAAACTAAGTGTAATCATCAATTCTGTGAAATACTTCCTCCATATTAAATCAAGTATGATATTAATTATTAAAAAACTGCGGAAAAATAATTGATAACGAATTTTATTTGACAAAATCCGTTACTAGATTTTTATTTGACCGTTGGACTCCCCGGAATATTTCAAATTACTGTAAATCATAAACTACTTTATATTTATTATCATGCTATTCTCTGAATCATAGAACAGCTTTTGTGTGATGATACAATACTGTTCACACAAAAAAATCATAACAAATGGCTCACTTTATTAAAAATGCAGCCTTTTGGAATGCTGTATACATAGAAAGAATGATTCAGGTGTTCAAATTTTGAGTGGGCGATTTTTCAGTGGAGATTCAATGTTGTTCACACAACAGGATTGATCACTAAAACCTCAAACAATTTTCGTCAATAATATAGAACAGTGTTTCCCAAAGACTGATACGCGTACCCTAGGAGTATGGGAAGAGTTTGTAGGAGGGGAGGGGGTATTGAATGAAGTTTGTTGGGAATATGCACTGTAGCGTGCTTACCTGCGCCTCATTCTACGTTATCATGAGTCAAATCAAAACAACTTCCATCTTCTCATTAATCCAAATAAGTGTTATATAACATTTTTTTATATTGTTGCGTTTTCGGGGGTTCGAAATGATTGAAGCCGAAGAGCAGAATCCAAAACAATTTTATTCTTGGCCAAAACAGTCCTCCACAAATCGTAGAACAGTTCGAGAAAGTCACGTACAATCGATGAAAATACTGATAACACAGATGTAATACACTAACAAAAGCAATATTAAACACTCAGCACAAAAATAATAACTCAATAAAAGCAATAACACACGCACTATGGAATCGTCTCTCTCTCTCAAGCAGAGAGGTATCACTTGCATGAAAGCTGAGATCTGACTAACTGACTAGCCGGCTCGGGCCTTTTATACCTTTCGGTCAGAAACCTCTTGCACTTGCCAGAATAATCGAGAAATAGAAAAGATCTAGCAAAATCCGGAGCGTACGAGAAAAGCTCAATACAGTAATACATTCAATACAATAGTGTTACAATACCGCGATAGGGTTGCCAGACAGGGTTATTAGAGACAGGGTTGCCATGGTCGCCAAGCTTATCGCCCACATTTTGGCGATATATCGCCAAATTTGGCGCCAAAAATTAAGTCGCCAAATCCGTCGCCAACTTGGCGCTAGCTGCAATATTTGGCGAGTTTACCATTTAAACCAATGTTAAAGCATGGGGGCCGTGCAATGCAGTGGAAATGATATTACAGGTAAACAGGGTTGAAATCACATTAGATACGACAAATTAAACTGTAAAAATGAACACAAATGAGTAGAAACAATTAGAATAAGACTAAATTCGTAACAATATTTTATTATGAATAATTTTTATTTATCTCTTTTGATTATTTTGTGTACGTCATACATATATATATATATATATATATATATATATATATATATATATATATATATATATATATATATATATATATATATATATATATATATAATAAATAATATATATATATAATATATATATATATATATAATATATATATATATATATATATAAATAATATATATATATAATATATATATATAATATATATATATAATATAATATATATATATATATATATATAAATAATATATAT
>BMAU01013057.1:0-68810 GCA_019973935.1 Trichonephila clavipes | reverse complement strand
TAACAATATTGTAGCTGAGGTGGGGGATGGCATGCTACTACTTAATATTCTTTCCTAGCACATTTTTTCCGTTGTTTCAAGGTATCAAATGTTTAATTTATAAAAAAAACTGATCATTTGTATACTCGTTTTTTACGCAAAGTTAAAAAAAAAAAATGAGTTTCATATCATTTGGAAGAAAATATAAGTTCTGAATTTTAACTTGTGCTTTATAACGTCATCATAGTAATATATTATAAAAAGAAATTCTAGATTTTATCAAAACGTCTTAATATCAATAAAATCGTAGATTTTACATTGAACAGGTACAAAAAAATAACAGAGAATCACATTCGATTTACAATAAATTAAAACAATAAAAAAACCCTTAAACATTATACATAGTATATTATTTTCATCATTGCAATTCTCAGAAGGTTTTTTAAATCATTTTAAAAATAATAATTTTTATACATCAAAGATCTATTTTATTCATTTATTTTTAATGTAGAATAATAGCATAAAATAATAAAACAAAATTTTCACCTTTCCCTTTTATTTGAAATTGTTTTTATATTTATAATTCTTATAAAATGGCGCAGCCTTCCTATTTTAATATTAATTTCATTTTAATTTAAAATTTAAATTAATGATATCGCTTGGAGTATAAAAATGCATAAATATAAGGAACATTATAATATAAAGTATTATTTTTTTAAAACAAGAGTAGGAATTGATGCTTTTCTGAATCAAAAAGCTACTGGGAGAGAATTGTTCATAAATATTAAAAGCGAATTCAAACAAAAATTCCTTCAGAAATATCTCACATGTAGTTTATTAAACCTTTATAATTTTAAAGCGGAAAAGAATAACTTTTACTCTACTTTTTTACCTGAGGTTCAATTGGTATTCGCAAGAATGCATAATCTGTAAATATTACAATGTATTCACCGTAATGGATATTATTGAAACAATTTATTTTTTGGAGATATCTTAGATATGTTTCTGTATCAAAAACTGGAAAATATTTAACAATGAAAACGTTTCCTGTGTTTTAATTTCATAAATTTTCATTCTACCATATGAATGCTAAAACACAGTTTTAAAATTATGTTCTGAATATGCATAGTTGAATCTTAGTTTATATAAATAAACATAATGTTAGACACCTGTAAATCTGTTAAAACTATTATTTTCTCGTGATAAAAATGAGTGTGTTGATAGTTCTGTTGAACAAAAGTATTTTGTTAAATTTTGTTAGAATAGTCTTTGTTTACTGGAGGTAGATATGTTATATTGGCTAAAATGTAAAATAATATATGGGATAAATGTATTCTTTAATGAAAAAAAAAGTTTGTTATTATTTTTTTTTTACATTTAAGCATTTGTCTTGTAACATACTCTTAGAATGTGGTAAGTTATTTCATTCAATAGATTAGGCTTGCACAATCCAACAAAACTACCAAGAAACCTAATAGAAAAATAGTCAAATAACTCTCGTACGTCATAAAAGTGGAAATATTTTTTTTTCCTAATTCAGGTAATTTACTTTCGTAACTTCGATATTTGAATGACTGCATATTCATTAGTGATGCATGGAATGTATGATCATGCGGTTGGTGAAACAGAGTACAAGTGCTTATTTATATGTACTACTTTATTTGCATTTTATTCGGTTTTGTTTTTCACTGTCCAGTTCTTTTTTTTTATACATTGTACCTAATGGTTAAAATTGGAGCATTAATTGAAGACGAACAATCCATATAATTCTGAAGAGATTAAACTAGCGATGAAGGTTTGGAACCTCCTACAAAGAAAAGGGTATATGAAAAAAGGTTTGCCAATACCATGGAAATTAAGCATTAATGAGTTTTACATGTACTGCTATTCTAGAATTTCTTCTCCAACTGCATCTGATTTCCAATTGAAAACTTTCGGATACAACAATGTCTCCAACACAATTGAACAAACATTTCACTACAGATCATACCATGAAAAGTAAAACTATTATTTGTTTTAAAAATATGTTTATACCTAAACACCAACGGTACACAACTTTTGTAAACACAGTCGCAACAAGCGCAAAAGCTCGGGAAGAAAAACATTTGTAACAGAGGTTATTGTATAGAAATGTAAAAGTTACATAGTCTATGGGAATTTGGTAATGTCCCTACATAAAATTATAGTGAGTAAAAAGTTGGAAAAAACTGTAAGGAAAACTGAAAAACCTTTATAGTTTTTCGGATAATCGAGGGAATCGACTAATAAATTATATGCTACATGATTATGCAATATTTTTATGTAATAAACAGAAAACGACAATTTTTAAGCAAGTGGACATAATAAATATGTTTTAGCATTCGTAACATCTGCTAATGAGAAACTAAAGAAAACTTCATAAACTTTATATAACTACTTGAGAATTGAAAAGGAATATATATATATATATATATATATATCATATTTTATCTGGAAGAATTATATTGCTACTTGTAGGGATGGTACGGCATAGTTAGCTCTATAAAATGCTTTGTTGCTATTGTGAAAGAAAACAAAATGAAAGCATTGTTTTTACACACTAATTTATTCAGAAAGAAGTGCTTATGTCAAAATATCTTTGTAATGAGCTACAAAAAATATTTAAGACCGTTCTAAAATGATAAAATTCTTTAAACAAAAGCCACTTCACTCCCAAAACTTTTTTTAAATGGCTCTTGGAAAACGTGGATAAAGAGTACATAAATATGTTGTTATACTCTTAAATACGGTGGTTAAGTACATGCTAAGTTTTTAATCAGATTTTTTAGTTAAAGGATGAAGTACATGCTATATTTCAACAAAGTGGCAAATAAAATTTTACTAAATACGCGGAGGAACAAATGGGGGTCTGATGCTAGCTTATTTTTACCTTGAATCCAAAATATAATATATTGCAAGGAGCCAGTTAAAATGTAATACCTTCAAGTGAACAAGGTTTTTGAATTTAAAAGAAAATTAAAGTTATACTGATATCATTTTTAAATTGGGATCATGATGTACTTGAATTAATTGCGGAACTAAAAGGAGACAATTAATTTCAACAAATTGCAAGTTGTATTATATTTCATCTAAAAGAGCTTTCAAGGAAAATGATAAACATTATCAAATTCCTGTCAACAAAACTACATGATTTGGCAAGGATTTTATTTTCTTAGTGATGGTTTTTTTTTTGTAGTTGGGGTTGAAACACATATAGATTAAGAACGTGCATAAGATGTGAAGTCGTAAAAACTACGTATTTTATCGCATCCTAAACACAATGCTTATCTGACGTAGTATTCAATTCAGTATTTTTTTAAGTGAGCTACATTTTGAAACACATATCTTTGCAGACACAGCAAACATTCTCCCCTCCATCTCAAATGTGAGACCGATTTTAGTGATGATACCTATCTCTACCAAGTTTTGACGCTAGAAATAATTCTAAATCAAACTCTCGGTGACTGCTAAATATTGCCATGATTTAAATTTGCCGAGAGTACCAGGTCTAGGTTGATAGTCAAGAGATTTTTTTGCTTACCACAGTGTTTCTCAAACTGTGGGACGCGCCCCCTAGGGGGGCATGATAACCCTATGAGGGAGGCGCGAGCATATTGAAAAGTCAAAAAAAAAATTATTAAAATTTCTGAAAGTAAACAAACAGATACGTTCTAACAAAATACAAAATAAAATATTCATTCACATTATAATACATTTATAAATGTATCAGTACTGCACAATCTATTTTATAATTAATTTAACAATATTAAGTTTAGGAGAAGTTTTTTCCAAATGGATTTTTCATGTATAAAATTATGTGCCAACATTAACACTTACTTTGATAATTTGCATGGTTTATAATTAATCCCTTATACGGCAATTAAAAATTACGCGATTTGTTCCCCAATGCCACCGCTTAGCCCGTACGTAAGAGTATGCGGTGTATTGAAGAGGGAGGGGATAGAAAAAGGGAATAAATAATACCTCTAAAATAAAAAAAAAACCCTTAGCAAGGTCATTTCATTGCTTTCGAAAGCCTTCAGAATAATTTCATGGATAACATTTCTCAGAAAAGATAGTACTTCAGAAAGACGTATATATACGACAGAGACAATTAACACACTAGCTGAGTGAGACGTTTATATACGTCAGGAGAACTTAATAGGATAAAGTTGAATAGTAGGTTTAGCGTCAAAGTACAGTATTATTAAATTTAATACATCGTTATTGTATGGAGGGGGCGTGATGCAAATTATGATTGAATATTGGGTCGCAAACATTGAAAGTTTGACAAGCACTGGCTTACCGCATAATCATATCGCATGCATGCGTACGATTTTTCGCATCCATCTGGATTTGAATCAGCAACCTTGGGCATACGAGGCGAGCACACTTCCTCAAACCACCGAACCGACTGCTTCCATTCATTCTCAGAAACAAAATTTACAATAAAGAGAAGAACATAGCAACTTACAATCGGAGGTTTTAAATTGAAAATTATATTTAGTGTCATGTTTTTGGAAAATATTTTCGGATTTCCTTTGAAATAGAAAATCTAATATTTAATAGAAATGTAACTAATATGGTGTTGCAATTGCCAACCTTGTGCGTGTATGAACAAAATGTTCTTGTTTAAAGAATATTAACATGAAGAATAAAAATTGCTTCATTTCTATGGAAGAGGAAATTCACGCATATGTATCAAAAATCAGACTCCAATTCCAATATATATTTTCCAAAAAGACAGGAAAAGTTTTCATATATCAATATTCATTATAAATTGTATTTTAAATATATCTGTTATTTATTCATACCCGTATATTTGTAATGGACTATTTATCTATACCGTATGTGTGTACCTTGATAAGTGTAGTTATATTTCAATTTATTTGCATTATGTTCATGACACATGTATTTGTTTTTTTTTTATTTTACAGTAAGCGATTAAAGCCACAGTCACTTTTTGTTTTCCATAAATAAACGATAATAAAAACATAATGAAAAAAAATATGGCGACATAGACATTAGAGTTCCATAGATTGAACATTGTCAGAAGAGTTCCATGAGATTGAAAAGGATGAGAAACATTACATTAGGGAAATTATTTAACTATTTTGTTTTATATTCGCTGTCCATGTGTTTCTAATGGTACGTGCATTAAAAAGAAAGATAGCTGCTTATGTAGGCCCTGACACTTGGGGAGCTCTTCCTCTTGTGCGCGCAATATCACCACCCAAAAGAAAGAAAATGATTAATAAATTAAACAAACTTCCTAAATTTATAAAAAGAAAGCCTTTGAAAAATTGCAGTTAATTGACAATATTTTAGAATTATACTCTTCTTATATTAATTAATAAGTTCTCATAAAATGGAGGCGAGACATGATAAACACAAATTTTCCTTTTGAATAAAATACATTATATACGGAAAAAATTCAATTCGTTTCATTACATGCCTTTAAATTAGAAATCTGGTAAACCAAAAAGGTATGTCTCATATTTATTTAATTCTGTAAATCTTTTGTATGATGTATTGTTTTTTTGTTTTCAATTTTCTTAAATTAATAAGATCTGGGGTTTTTTTTCTTGTTTTATCTGCTTCAAATCCTTTTTAGAATCAGCTATTATGTTTTTATTTTCAAAATGAAATAAAATAAAAATAATATTCCACGAAACTCTTTATACTTAGATTTTAAAGGAATAATGAAAACTCATCGTTCCAATTTCCCTCTCGCAATCAAATCAAGGCAGCAAATACATAAAAATAAAATTCCAAAGAACGTAACAATGAAGCGATTTATTATCAGGAAAATAAAGGGAATAGTATTTTTCCGCTTCTAATTCAAATAGGTGCCAATTTGTGAGTCGGAACTGAAGTTTTTATCTTTTTGAAGTTATAAAAATAGCAAAAGAGAGGGACTAATATTGCATCGAAGAAAGTGAGGGAAATATTTGTTTTGTACAGTAGCCGCAATAGAAATTTCCCTTAACCAAATTCAATATTTCTCACACGATGCTATTAAGAAGCACACATTCTTTTTATGATTTTTTTATCCACTCAGAATGTTTATTTTTCTTCCCACCTCTACGTTGTTTTATCTTTTTTCTGCTTTTATCAGCCCAGATCTTTTTTTAAAGATTTTTTTTTATTATATATTTTTCCCTATACCCCTTTTTCATTCTTTTCTTACTTCACTTCGATTGTTCCCACTGTAACAGCAAAGAGGGCGTGAAATGTTGGAGGCAGAACATTTTTTAACGTCCGTTTATTGGTAGAAAAACTTAATGCCGCATGCTCGTTTTTTTTTTGTTTATCTTCACGCTATACATGGCTGCGTTATTGTTTTTTTAAAAAAGTTCCTGGAGTAAAATTTGAGTACGGAAGTTCATTTTTTAAACATAAATAATGGCTGTGTTACAGTTACGGTAAGTTTTATGTTTATCAAAAATTATTTTTTTCTGAATGGAGATAGTTTAGAAAGAGAAAATAAATAACGTAAAAAGGTTTCCTAAATCAGATTTTTTTTTTGTTTACATAGAGGAATATTCTGAAAATTAAATTAATGTTGCTTTGCATTATAAAAGTAATTAATTTAGTCAAAATATATTTAAATACATTTTTTATATTATCCTTGTTATTAAATTTGCCAATTTTAAAGTTACCAAACAGAAAAGAAACGTAAATTATGTATCTTAAATCCAATATTTACTGAGTATGTCTGTCACTTCCATTTTTTATCAGCAAACATGATTGTAGTTTTTGAATTTAATATAAATTCTACATCCAAACAACTTCTCCGGTCATTTTTTACCCTACTCAGTATTAATTTTGGAAATTACATTATGAATAAACCTATATAGTATTATGAATAAATCCTTCTCCAGTTTAATAATCAGTATGCAAAATTTGTAAAGTATAAAAATATGAACATTAATGATTAAATTATTAACTTTACTACGGTATTAATTTATTAAAGTCATTTTTTAGCAGTTTGATGAATATTTTCTAAAAAATGGAACCAGAATGAGATGGTTTTTTAAAGGCCTTTATTGTAAAAAGATATTAGACGTTTTAATTAAAATATTATATAAACTGCACCAAAACAAGAAAAATTAGGAAATTTCAAAGAAGGAAATCTTTTTTCCCTTTCAGTTCATATGATTTGGCTTCTAAAATGAAATTGAACAGGATTGAGAGATAAATAAAAAAGGTTATGTATCTTTGATATTATTCATGTTTATGAGGAATTCAATATAAAACGAATTGGGTAGTTCATTGCATTGAAAAATTGAAAAATCTCAATTTATGACATAATTTATTTACTAGTAGTAAGAAAAGAATTTTTATTAATACACATTTCTAATATTATACTGTAAAGCATTTTATTTATAATTTTATCTAAAACTGAACATTTAGTCATCAAGTTTTTAAAGCGAATTATATAGTTCAAATATGATATTTCGACATATTTTGAAAGAATATATGTATATTTCGATTTAAATTCAAAGAACTCATTTTTAATAAGAAAATATTACGAACTTTTTTTTCAGTCAAAAACATTTGAATAACCATTGGCTGCAAAAGATTTTTTATTCTTGATGATGTTTTGAATTTTTAAAAGTTCATCTCAATGTTTGTGAAATATCCAATTTACTTTCTACAATCTCATCATATTGAAAAATGTATAGTCAAAACAGAAGAAAATAACTTTTTTTAAATATATCGGTTAATAATCTCAGTATGATAAAAATTATATGTATGTGTCAACTTTTATTAATAAACTGGTGAGAGAGATTTAGGGTTTTATCCAATTAATTAAATTAACTTTATCTTGGAAAAAAATCCTTCCATTGAAAAAGCTTTTTTTCAAAAGTTAAGTATAGACTCATTTAAACAGATCAATTTTCAAACGTTATTTGGATTCAAAAAGAACCTCCTTAGATATTCGGGCAGAATTTTTAGGAAAGTAAATATCAGAATATTCTACCGAAAACGATCTTCAAGAATTTAATGCGTTACATTTTCAATATTAATATTTTAACAATGCTTCACTGATATTTATTTTTTTAAATTTATAACTTTTACTTCTTATCTTAGTTTTGAAATTAATCTTAAAGAATTTCTCAAATTGAACAAATGCTTTTTGTAACAATGTTGTTGTTTTTTCGTTTTGTGTTTTGTGAGCAATTATTAAAAATAAAATTAGCATACAGTTGCTTGATAATCTCGAACTTCCTATTGAGAAATTTCTTTGAATTTTTCCTAAATTATATTAGAGGCTATTGCATAAAAATTAATATTTATTATTTTAAGTCTTTGTGAATTCTAATATTTAAAAAAATTGATATGCTAAAATTTATTTTCAACTAACTCTGTTTAAAATACAATTATTTATTGCAATTTTTGTTTCAAAGTTGCATTGTACTTGTATAATTGGAAAGAAAATGGTAAAGTATTCGGGTCTTCTTTTCACAGAAGATATATATTTCTTCAAATATATAATTCATAATATATAGAGAGTGAATTAAATATTTACGATAGTTATTGGGTGAAAATCAATTATTCAAAAAAAAAAAACACGCAGATCGAGGTTTTTAAAAAGTAGTCATTACATTAAAAATAAAAAATCCCTAACTTATAATGTAGTCTATTAACTATTAACATAATTATATATATATATAAAGAGATGCGACGAGAATTGTAAAAGCTTCCAAGCATTTGTTTTCTATATTTTAGCTACTGAATTGTTTTACAAAGCTTAGTTTCAAAGTCTTATGTTGTTTTATTCTACTCAATTTAATGAAAAACTAAAAAAACTAACTAGTATTTATTTTTTTGAATATCTAGTAAATATATTTTGTATTGAAATTTCTAACACGTTTTTTACGTTTATTTAAATATCTTTTTCTCAATTTTACTGATACCTTAGAGCTAATAAAATCATTAAGTCGACTTCGATGAAAATGGGGGGATTTATTGGGGTAAAATGAGAGATAGTGTATGAAAAATCATAAAAGGAAATTTAGTAGATTTATCATAATTATATGTTGCAGTAGCGTTTCCTGAAGTACATGGAAAACACATACATTGATAAAATCATAAAAAAATTAATAATTCCTTAAATTAAGGGCATCTAATTTCAATTAGTTATGACGAATAGGTGTTTATTGCAAAATTAACTTTATATTGTGTTTGTATATATAATATCAATTAGAGTTCATGTGTTCCCAATAGATATTTATGATAAATGTTTTTGTATTAAAAATTAAAAATTGTATCATGTAATATTTAATTTTACACAAAATCTGAATGATATAAATATTTTTTTATGTTTTTTTAGCCATTTTTATATCTCATTCCCTTCAAAATTATTTCCATTTTTACTAAACGAATGATTTAAAGTATGTTGCTCACAATTCTCTGTTTAAATATTTGGAAGCAATGTCACGCTGCAAAATGTGATTAATGTTTATTGAGAGTACAGTATTATATTTTCTTATACGCTACCTCGACTTAATACTTTGGAGTCACACTGGCAGGCTACTTGCTAGATTTTATGAAACACATTAGACATCAAAATAACTTAAGTTGGTGGTTTTGTATTTATGATACCTATGATTTTACTAAGCATTTTTTTTCTAAATTAATATTTCGTTTCGTATCCGGTCCCATATGGAAATAATTTATATCTATTTATATATGCGAAATTATGCCTCGACTTAACGCTGTTCATTACTCAGTACCACCTACTGCATAAGTTCGGGGGATTACTGTATATAAATTGATTTAACGCCCTGTTTTATTTTTAAAGCAAAATGGTTGAATCAGATTTAAAAGTTATTATTCGTGTAAAATTCCTATCTTGCTTCAGTGAATTTCCTTCAATTCTTCATTAGTAAGAAATTTATAAATACAGTACGTAATGAATAAATTAAAAAAAGGAAGAATAAGAGTTCATCTTCCAAGAGAAAAAAAAATGTATTTTTAAGAAAATAAAATTTTGCGATAAATAAGATTTATTTTTACAGTTTAGAGAGCTACTTTAATACCAATCAAACTATTAGTTTTTCAAAATCAAGTGTATTGTCCAATCAAGAGAATCAACTAATTTTAAAAGTTATATGCTCTTTTTTCGCTTCAATTGTAATTTTAATAGTATAACACATCTTAGACAATTTTTTTCTACAAAATGTGTAGATTAAAATGCAACTAACATGTAAAATGTATTGCAATACGAATATCTTGTGCATTAAATTTAACAGCGAGTCAACTTGGTAGCTTAAAGGTAGCGTGCCCGTTTCGTAAGACTAAGGTGCGAGTTCGATTCCAGCTAGAGTCGATAGATTTTCTGAATGCATAAAACTTAGGCACTCATGTCGTATGAATATATGGTATGTAAATGATCCATTGCGAATAAATTTGGTCTGGTTTTCTGAGCAAAACTAAATCACAGTAATATTTAGCGTCCGACGAAAGCTTGAATTAAAACTAATTCAAGCGTCTAAGTTCAGTAGTGAGGACCGCCGCTATATGATGCCATCATTAAATGTCTCTCACATTTGGAGATTTTCAGTTTCTGCAAAGTCATAGTTTCTAATATGCCGCTCATTAGAATATATATATGTGATGAATCCCCAGCCCCACAAGTGTCAGTTGGGGTAAACTTCCTACCAGGACAACTCAACCCACCTCCCGCATAGGAACTTTGACTTCTACTTTCGCCGGATATAAAGAAGACACGTGTTCTAATGACTCACTCATTGCCGATCAACGCTGAAAGAGCTCTCGTTTTTGTCATGACTTGGAGAGAGAGTTCAGACTTCTTTACTGAATATGGAAGTAAAATATAATAGGACAAACGCGGCTGCCCGTTGCATTTCTCCTGTCAATCCAAGAATTTCTCCAAAACATTATATATATATATATATATATATATATATATATATATATATATATATTATATATATATATATTATATATATATATATATATATGATGAGAAGCATATAAAAATATTATTGCCGAGTAACACCATCACATTTCTTTATCACATTAGTTGCAAACATTACAGAAACGATTAGAGCATTACTTGCGAGGGTCACCAGTAGATAGAACAACGAAAAGACTCTCATAATTATGGACTTGCCGTGTCTGTAAAGATCATTAGGAAAACGAAAAATTCACATTGTTTTCAATTTGTTATCAAGTATAAGCATAAGTAATATAAACTACTCTATTTACGTATTGTAGCACAAGTTTAATTAAATTTCTAGATGTTTTAACTATAAATGTAACGCGAATATTTTTTTCTCAATTACTTTCCTATAAGCCTCGTTACTCTTCAATTGTACTCTCTTGCAGTAGTGTTTTTTTCTACAAATGTTTACACCTAAATTGCATCATTTTATTTAAATGCGGATATATATATGGATTTTCTTTAATAATACATTGAAAAAAGGAAGTATTCTACATGATATACCCTCATCCCCAAAATTATTCTTAGCTAATTGAGACAAAGAACTCATTTGTCCAACTAAAATATAAGCTCATTAACAATCTCATTTGCCTCAAGTGGTACCTAAGGTAGATGCCTGGAATTGCATAGATCAATAAATTAAAAATCCCTCATTCACGAAAATCCAACTTTCGCTGAGAAAAGTAATCAGTCCTCTGAACTTCCAAGGGTAATTGAAATCTCTACTTTCTCACGGAACGCGAACGTAGAAACTTGATCTAATTATCATAAAATTAATTGGTTGGAGTGCCGACACCCGATTCCAGTGGAATTCCCCGCCAAACTCTTTAAGATAAGCTGGCAAAAATATCGATTGCAATAACACGGAAAGTGGAATACTGCCTTAATTAGTTTACCATGCGAAAAAGAACTAATTCGAATATATATAATGATTTATCAAGAATTAGTATTCCAATCGAATATTTACTTTTAAATTAATATGGAGATTCGGTTCAATAATATTTTTATACTTCAGGGATATAACAAATTATGAATGATATGATTAAATTTCAAGAAACGTTGGAAAAACGTTGCTGTTAATAAATAGAGTGATTTTAATATTCTGTTTTTAGATGTCTACTTTTTGAACGAAAACTTCTCCGAAATTCCTCCGGATATGCTGACTTATTTTTATTCTTACTATTATATTCTTCTAAATTTAATATTGAACTCAAAAATACGTTTTCGTTCATAACAAGAATTATTGCAATAATACATGAATTCTACATGCGAAATTTGGCAACAAAATTCTTTTCTTTTCTTATAAGACCTCTAGAATTCCACTTAAACTAGAAAGGTAATATAGGATTTATATAATATAATGATATATTAAAAACTATCTACTTATGAAATGCTATATAGGAAAATAATTAGTTTTTAATAATTATATCAAGAAGCCATTATAATGAATAAGTAATTAATGACACTGAGAACTGTGCGCGAACATTTTTCTTTCTGCCGGCAGGGTGGCGTGGTTGGTTTGCTACAGACCTTCTGCACTCAATGTTGCGGGTTCGACCCCGGTCCAAGTCAGTGGATTTTAATGATACAGAAAATCGACAGCGTCCCTATCGTATGATTATATGGTATCCCTAGAGTGTCTGTTTGGCTTAGGTGATCTCTGCAAAATTAAATCCTAGTACAGGTTCGCATCGACAGATCTCAGGTGAGTCCCTCTGGGGATAAAGAGGGAGGTCAAAATTACTTGTGACGTTTGGTATCCGCCTAAAAAGAAATACCAGTTTCCGGAGAATGTACTAAGTCTGCAATGGTAGACACCAATCCGTCATCCATTAGAAAAAAAGAGAGAAAGCATTTTTCTTTCAAAGTAATCATAGTATACAGAGGAAGAGAAATAATCATACAAAAATAGAAGAGAAGAGAGAGGGAAAAATAACATATCATATTTAAAAAAAATCAGTTATATGAAAATATAGTTGTCTCGTATAATCCGACGTTTACATAACACATGTGTACACAAGGCAAATACGGTGTGCCCTTTTAACGCAAGACATAAAATCAAAATTTACGGGTGGGACGTTATACGCTGAATGTAAAATTGATAAATGTAAAAATAAGATGAGCATATTGAAACAAAAATTAAAATTTTTATATTTAAGGAAATACTACTTATTTAATAGACATTGGCATCCTTCTAAACTTTCATTATTGGATAACATGAAACAATATTTCCCGTTCTGTTTTCGTGTACATTTTCGAATTCTATTTCTTTCTCAATTATCACTGTTACTTTGATTCATAAATGAATAACTATCTTACAGTGGATTGTAAATATGTAACAGGTTCGATTCGGGTTCTTCAATTAGACATGTTAGAGAACTATTCTTTAACCGTGATTTTAGTTTAAAAACCATTTTGCGTAACGATGATTTAATTTTATGCAAATGTAACTACTATTTAAACCCTGACGTTTGGTATTTCAGGTGAATGGTTAATCGTTGATCGTGAATTCTAAGAATAAGAGAAGTTGAACTGCGACTGGGAAGTCGCGTGTTCTGAAATTAATATATTCGCAGTAGAATCCACAATAAGTTGTGGAAGTGAATAACGTTAGAGTTGACCGAGCTATCGGGGTTCCAGAACAAACATCAGAAGGAGCTCCGACTGAAGCTAAGTGATTTTCAACAATTTTGTACGTCAGATTAAGTGTTAGGATTTCATATTGATGCCAGAGTTAAGATATAAATGTGCATATCATTCATAAAGTGTTATAGATAGATTAAAAGTAGCTATTTTTAAGATCATATCTGATTCCACGAAACCTCTTACACTCGTGACCTTTAGGCCATGGCAAAGTATACTTTTTTAAAATAATTTTTAATGATTTCAGTTTTGATTTTACTCTAGGTTTTAATTATCCACTCGTATACTATTTTTTATACTTCAAAAGATAAAAGTATTGTACATGTACATTTTCGATTTTTTTTGTTAAAAAGAGGTATTGGTAAAAATGTTTGAAAGCGTTAGTGCTCGTTATATGCCGCAATATAGGGTTCCAATATGAAGCCCTAAAACACTCAATATAATTTAAATTTGAAAACAAACTACATTGCAGGAAATCAGAGTTTCGCAACGTTTTTATCCCTGCGGACTGATCAAGGTTTGATAATTTTACGGCGGCCTGCTGAGGGTGGGACAGGCTGATTGTTTATATTTTAGATTGTTTTGATTTAACAATTTTAGTTCGGTTACATTTAAATATGCCTTCAGAATAAGATATAGTTATACCAAAAATGAATAAAAGTGATTTCACGTGGAATATAAAGTCATTTCCGAGGAAAGTTGCGCAAATCCGAGAGAAATGTACCACTTTAAATAAAATGGATATAGCTTAATGTTCTTTAGGCAGCCCGGCACCGGTCCGCGTACCGTGGGGTAAAACTGCTATAACGGATAAATACATCGTTAAAAGAATCCTAATGATTTTAATAAACATTTGAAGTAAAAACAATTGGTAAAATATAAAGTATGTTTGTATATCCAACATATGTTTAATCAATATCTGGGATTTAGTAGACATTTTACTGCTCTTTTAAAGGCAGTAAAATAAATAATCCACCTAAACTAATTTTGTTTTTACATAACATGCCATTTAGAACTGTTTTTCCAAACTCTAGAGTCTCTGATAAATAGGAAAATGAATTATAAAGCAAATCCATATATTTCACGGAGGCTCTTTCACATGTATCTTTATTAAACAGTTTTTCTTTCAACTATGAATACGTTATTCAGAAAGTAGAAAATTAATTTGGAGCAAGGAATTTATGATCTTTCTTTCATTAACATATCAAAACTTTTTCAGTTAAAACTCCTGATGAAAGTAACACCGGATATAAATAAGCAGTAAGTTAATTAATTTATGAAAGAAGAAGGTGAGTTTGATAGATATGACATTTCTAAAATGTTTCAACGCTTATATGAAGTGCGAACCACCTAACTCAATAAATTTTAATTAAGACTTGGATTTTAGCATGAATAAGCACGCTAGTTCTTAGTGCGATCTCTATAACATTTTTTTTTTTTTCGCCGGCGTTTCATGCGTGAAATGTAAGAGTTTGGAGAATAAAATAAATTTAATATGGGATAGATTACGATAAAAATGTTGCATCGTGTATCTACTTTCAAATTTACTGGAGGTCCAATTAATTTTAAGAAAGTATTTAAATTAATTACAGTCATGCTTATGTACATTATTATAATTTAATATACTATATTAAAAATAACATTTTGAATTGATTTTTCCTAAAATAATGGGAAATAATTACCATCCGAGTGTAAAATTAGAAAATTATTCGTAGTATCATGTTCGCTAATTAACGTTTTTCATTAAATGCTTTACCTATAGTTGCATTTTTAGATTGGGTATTTAACAAATAAGTAACTTTATTCACTGAAAGTGAATCACTAATTTTTAAAAATTCCTATATTACGTACAATTATTACCTTTAAAATCATTCATATATGCATCTTCACAAGCTAGATCAATCAGGCCCACATGATTTACAATATTCTAAAGTTGAAAATAAAGTTTTCTGGAGGTTATAGTATTATTTTTAACTTAATATACTTCGTTAAAATGTGTTCTTTCAAGTTATTTATTTGTATGATATCTGTATGGTTCTCTTCAATAACGTTTGTAATATATCTCGTAACATAAAGTATTTGAAAGTTTTCAAATGTATATGATTAAAATAGGATTGGAGTCACGCTAATTTGAGCAATATGTAATGTGTGAGTAATAAATGTTTGGGATGCAATGCTTGGATAATAGTTGAAACTGTATCATGCATATTGGTACCATAGTTGTAATAAATATGAACAAAAAATGTTTATGCTTTAAGAAATTAGAATATAATAAACATCATTATAAATAACTTGAAATAAATTCAAATTATGAGATCACTAACAGTCATTTAAAAAATACCTTGATCATATTAACTAAAAATTGCAAGCATAATCTCTATATAACCTATTGAATTGAAATCAGTTACAATGTAATTACACTGATTGTTTTAAAGTGTACGATTGACAAAGAAGTGACAAATGTCAAACGCAGCCTTAGAATTATTTTACTTTTTCCCGCGTTTGTAAGATTGGAAGAGTTATTTTCTTTGTTGTTGTTGCTACTAATGCCACCTGATCGACAAAGGCCAGATCATGGCCCACGAAATTCATCAAGGCACAGGGATATGTGATGCCTGTCTTTAGCCGTAGCTTTGAGCACCATTCAGGTGATCAATTTAGCTTGCTTTTCACAACAATGTTGAGGGTGAATACCCCGGGGGTTGGTCAGGGGCTCCCACCTCTCTTCCCCCAAACTCACCCCCTAGGGCAGTAATTGACAACCGTCGATCGAGAGCTACTTGTAGATCACAGGAACTTTTTCGGTAGACCACGTTAACGCTTCGGTTGACCTCTTATAGAGATCGATGCAGAAGAGGTTTCTAATTGTGTGATGTAGCATTTTGATTTTCGCGAAGATATTGTTTACAGTAGAGTTGCTACTGATTGATTTTCAAAATGATTCATGTGTAACATTGCTTCCTTCAAGACTTGAAAATATTTGGTTTATTGTTCCTAAAGAAAAATATGAAGTTTTCCAAAAAAATATCCAATCCAGTTTTCCCTCAGAATGAAGGCAATGTCCAGTTCTCATAATTATATGAGATTCCTTTTTTCATCATGATATTTATTAAAAATAAGTTCAGAGACAGACTCACTCATGAACACTTGGGCAACTGTATTCGATTGAAAGCTACTGCTTACTCTCCCATCATTAAAAATCTCGGATACAAAAATGAATTCCATCATTCTCATTAAAGTTAATAAGTTAGATAGAAAAAAAGTTATGCTATAATATATTTGTTATTTAATACTAACTTCACACATACAACATTGATTTTTTTATCCTCTCTCATCAACTAATAAAAATTATAAATATACTAGCTGGTATACCCGTTCTTCGCACAGGTGAACTGAAAAATTAAACATCACAGACTGAAGGATAAAGAAGTTTTTAATGAGTTAATATTACGTGAAATGCAAATTAAACAAAAAAAAAAGCTTTTTGCATATATCAGCTAAACAAAAAAAAAAAAAAAAAAAAAAAAGAAAAACACTTTTGTTAAATTTTAAGTATGTAGATCTAATAGATGATAAAAAGGATTTTTTTTTTTGTTTATCATTCCCCGTAACACTCTTGAGGGTCGATTTTTGAAAATAATTCATTAAGCTGATCTCTGCTCAACAAAAGTAACACATTGTTAAAAGTGTTGCGTAATGAACGCTTAAAATAGAGTAAACCATTTATATCTGAAAGTGTAATACATTAATATTACTTTCTGTTGTATTTATTTTATGTTAAAATTGTAATATTCGCAAGCATCACCGTTTCTTAAATTATAATGGCTATAATGTAGATTCAATTAAAAACACAGCGAAATGATAACGAGAGTCAAATTGACAAATGTCTAGCTACTTTCATAGCTCGAGCTTTATTAGAGCTTTGTAAGACCCGCTGTGTAGGGGCGGGATGCACGTTAATGCTTTAACTACCGCACTATGATTTACTGCAGTTTTTTTCATGCAATATTTTTTTTGGATCACTACATTTAAAATTAAGGGGCATACATAAACAAAATACTCCACTTAGGGAAATTTAATCCGTTATAGATAAATAATTAATAAAAGGTATTTCACTATAAAATTAATTATATACACCGCTCACTTAAAATAAAAAGTCAAGTCGTTTTTTAAAGTCTTCATTAACGTACAAAAACATAAGACACTTAAATTTTCACATGAACAATTTTTTCGGGACAAAAATAATAATTTTTGCAATTCGCTGAAAACGCATATCTGTCGCAAAACTGTTCGCCTTCCCCGCTAAAATACTCATCATAAGACCTGTGCTGGAATATATCTTGGACGAGTGGATTTCAAGGAATATTCCTGCTAAGTATTGGTAGAATATTCCTTCTAAGTTGGCGTGGTGTGGTAGTTAGGAGAAAGGTGTTCCAGCTCAGGTGTCATCCACGTCACTTAATCATGGTTTAAAATTACGTGGTCCGTTGCCAAAAGCCCTCGTGTAGCTGAACAGTGCGACGTTAATATTCACTCACACCAAAAAATAAAGTACAATAGTTATAATTATTTTTATACATAAAAAAGCAATATCCGCCTATTCAATTAAAATTATAGCCTTATAATTAACTACTAACCACGAACAAACTATGGAAATATGTCCAAATGAGCAAAGATCTAGTACAGAAGCAATAAAAGTATTTATTTTAAAAAAATCAATTTCTTACTATTAAATGTGCGTAATAAAAAAACCTTCAAATAAAGAGAGATTTATAACAATCTCTCCCTTCAAAACTTAGTTTTATTCAGAAATAAAAAAAAATTAGGGATTATGCTGTTTACAGGAATTAATAAGAAACGAGTGCCTTACGTAGCCAAAGCAAAAAGAGTTCTTTCACAAACAAAAGATAGATATATGCTGACGTAAGCTTTTTTGTAGCGCAAGCCAGAATTGCTTGCAGATGGCAGAATTTTTTTAATATTTACTTAACAAATATCGTTATATTTTGGACACTTTTCACAAATCTTTATAAATTATAGTATACGCTTTAAATTATACCATATGTGTTATTCTGATATATAATCTATATTACTGAAAAGTTTCATTAAAATCCATTCAGTTGTTTTTGCGTGAAAGACTCCCAAACATCCTCACAAACTTTTGCATTTATAATATACTAGCCGTTACCCACCCGCTTCACTGGGTATTTCATGATGTTGTATTAATGTATACTGTTTACATATATATGAATTATTGATATCTAGCACTAATAATTCGATTGTATTGAAAAATATATTTATAGCTGTTACACTCTCGCCCCTTGGTATAAAAAGAACATAAATTATAATATCTAATTTCTATTTCTGTTTAAAATAGATGTCGAAATATTTTTTTCGCTCACTTAACCTAATAATCAAGTGGATTTCCACCAAAGCAACTTTCAGTGGATCTCTACTCCATAAAATAAACATGCGTGCTAAATTTCAAGTCTAAATCTAACAGAGCAAAAACGGAATTTTTATCATCAATACCTCGTTGACAGCATTCTTAGCAGATTCCAATTCAACAAAAGAAGCATACAAACCAAATTTTATTATTATAGTCTTAGAAGTTCAAAAACGGGAATTGTGTCTATCAATACGCCCCAATAGCTCTCCCCGCTTCCCCCTGGAGTTGATTTCCGTAAAATCCATTCTTAGTGGAACTCTATTCAACTAAAGAAAAGTGCTCAACAAATTTCAAGTAAATGAGTTAAATTCAAAAGCAGGAATTTTTCAATAACACGCCTTAATCCCTCGCAACCCCACTCCTTTGGGGGTCCGTTTTCGCAAAAATCTTTGTAAAAGGAACTTTATTCCATGAACGGAACATATCTTCTAATTTTCAAGCAGGTGGTTAGCTGAAAAGCGGAAATATTTATCTATTACGCCCCTTAATCCCCCTCAGTAAGCCTTGGGGATCAATTTTACCCAAAACTATTTTGTAGCGGATCTCTGCACCACGAAAGGAATTCGCTTACCAAATTTTAAGACTGTACGTCTAATATTTTAAAAATGGAAATCTTTATCTATAACGCCCCTTAAGCCCCCGCAACGCCACTTAGGAAACGCTTTTCACAAAACCCATCTTATAGCGGATCTCTACTTAAGATATCCGTACACCTTCGAAGAAAATTTTTTAAAAACTGTAATATTTGCTATTAAAATATTTTTTACTGATGAAATATAACTTAAAACTATGAAAAAATACATTTAATATGTTACTTGTAGTACATAAAAAAAATTTTAGGGAATAAAGCATAGTGTAATTAGTAATTAAATTGATAATTAGAACAAAACGCACATAACTCAAATGTAAACAAAAATATCCCTTTTCTGTAAATTTGATGATCATTATAACATTTTTTAGGGCTGGTACTATTTTCCTGATGATAATCAATTTATTACAATTTTTATCAAGTTTCGAGTAAAAGAACATTGAAAAACCATTAAAAAATTATTACGAGCATGATATATACCTTATTTACTAAAAACATATCAACTATAGAATTATGAAAGTAGTAGGGGTTCATTAAATCTATAAACAAATATATTTATAAAATTTGAACTAATTTGGTTCACAACACTTTTTCTGATATTTACGTTGTCAGATGTCAATACGTTAAACAAATTCATTTTGAGATAAATCAGAAATAAACTTTGAACTGCAAATTTTAATATTAAACACAATTTGATATTCTTAAAATGCTCCTGATTTATAAATAACACCTTCTTTACTCTCTAAAACATTGATTTTTTCCTCCTTGTAGCTCTTAAAATTTTTCTACGCTGCTTTACATTTGGTGTTGAATGTCGTTCTGCGTCGTTAATTCTATTGATGTCAAGATATTTGTATGTTTTACAAGTAAAATAACCAGGAGTTATATTAAGTTTTTTTAAAAATTTCAACACAACCCTTGTATCCATCATTAAATTGAATCATAGCATCCAGTGCACCAGATTTTAAAATTTTGAGGCACACGAAAATTTCCTTGGGTACTCTCTGCCATATAACGCCATTTAAACACTCGTTTGAATTTTGTGTTTTGCCATGCAGGCATTTATTAAGCAGTTCTTTGGTACACAACTCTAAATATGTAGGCTTAATCGTGTTTAGTACTTCATTTGATAAGCCTTTATATTTTTCGTTTGGCTTTTTGCCACAAGACAGTGCTCGCTGGTAGTAGCACCAACTATCTTTTCCGATGGGACACTGCCCATGCATCGGTTTCTCGACACTGATGAGCAATGAAACAAAGCCGCAATAACATTTTGCTGAAGACCGGATAGGTTTCGAACATTGCTACGAACAGCAGTCCCATAATAGTTTTGCAATCGGTCAATAAAAGAGTCGGTGAGTTTGCCTTTACCAGACAGATTTTTATTTTTAGACTTTATTTTGCGCAATCTCGCACCTACTCTCTTTGAACATGACCAATGCAATCATATTTTTGTGACGCTATCCTTCCCATAAGTATCTTTGATACTGATAAAGCCCTTAGAGTCCCCGTCACCATAATAATGTGCATATTTAAGGCCTCGTTTGACAATAGAACGTTGGAAGATTCTCGTAGCACCAACAGCTTCCATTTTTAACGCAGAACCTTGAAAATTGCTATGGCACACGTGATCTGCTGCAAAGGTTTCCGACTCAATGCTTCTAGGCATTTTAGAAATCTTTCTGCAGGTGGAACAATATGACGACATTTTTTCAATGTCTACTACTTTACCAGTGTCAACTGACAAAGCTGCGACACACCCATTCATGGAAGAGTAACCTCTACGCTGCCACGTTCCATCAACTGAAATGCCACATTCAACAATTTTATTTTTAGTAGGATGTAGCACTAACAGTTCAGAAGCTGCTTTTTGTATTGATAGTTCATTAACATGAGTTTATTGTCATGATTAGTGTACGCAGTTTTACTGAGCCTGGATAAATTTAAAGTACCACATAAATTAAACCCAGCAGAAAAAACATTTCCCAATTTGTCTCATACCATACACAAATCTTGTATTTACTTCAGGACAGTTTAAAGTTTTCTTTGAACTAGAAAACCTGAGTAAAAGTCACAATGTTTACACCTGATAACAAAATTTGAACACAAACCATATGTGGAATCCTCAGAAAGCAGGATACCTTCTTCGAAACATCTTGGGCAGCAAAGTTGTAAAAACAAATTTAAAAGAGGACTTCTATATCAATTATTCTGTTACCAGTAAGTGGTTTACGTTGATATTCTGCTATTTCTTCATCAAAGGCAGCAGGTATTTTAATTTTTGAAGAACTGGCGTTGGTAGATGTTGCGCTGCTATTTTTTGGAATGTTTAATGGTAGATCTATTACCTCGAAATTGGCGTTTTCTCTTTGCACTAACTCTACGTTTAGCATTACCCATTTTAAATTACAGAAATTAAAATTTTCTGCTATAAAAAAGGATTAAACAAAAGCTTATAAAGAGCTACGCAATCATAAGCAAATGTAAACAAACAGTAAAGCACTCTATTTTCTTGCCAGATTCTAGATAAAAATATAAATAAAAACCTGTTGCCAATTATATTCTTGATAACTCTGAAAACTCATATTCATATTTTAAAAAAGTTTAAATTCCTTACTATTGCATATTTAAACGATACTTTGAAAAATAAAAATGTCAACAAACATCTTTTCTACTTCGCAATGCAGACTTGTACTTCCGGGTTCAAAAAGGTGCTATCGAATGAAACTCAAATCCCCATAACTTAAGTTCTAAATAAGATAGAAACAAAATTTAAACACCATTTTAAAGAAAAAAGTTAATATTTTTAAATAACATTTAAATTAAAAAATCGAAAAATTTGACGAAAATGACGTTTTGAAGGTGTACGGATATCTTAATGAATGGCATAAGCTTACGAAATTTCGAGTTTTTACGTCTAATAGTTTAAAAAAGGAGTTAATTGCCTATAACGCCACCTAATACTCTACACGCCACTTGGGAGTCGATTTTGAAAAAAACCCATTTTGCAGCGGATCTGTACTCTATTAAAGAAATCCGCTGACCAAATTTCAAAACTGTACGTCTAATTGTTTAAAAATGGAAATAATTGTGTATAACGCCCCTTAAGTCCCCGCAACGCCACTTAAGAAACGATTTTCCCAAAGCCCTTCTTATAGCGTATCTCTACTCAATGAATGGAATCAGCTCACTAAATTTAGAGATTTTACGCCTAATAGATTAAAAAAGTAGTTTATTGCCTATAACGCCACTTAATTCTCTACAACGCCACTTGGGAGTCGATTTTGACAAAACCCATTCTGTATAGGATCTGTACTCTATGAAAGGAATCCGCTTACCAAATTTCAAGACTGTACGTTTAATAGTTTAAAAATGGAAATAATTATGTATAACGCCCCTTGGAGGTCGATTTTTGTAAAAAAATCATTATGTAGGGAATCTCTACTTTATGAAAGAAATATGTGTACCAAGTTTTTCACGACTATACATCTAATAGTTTAGTAAAGGAAATAATTATCTATAACGCCCCTAAAACCTTTGTAACGCCCCTTGGGGTTCGAACTTTGTAAAATCCGTTCTTAGCTGACGTCTACTCCATGAAGGGAACCTACTTACCAAATTTCAAGTCTGTGGGTTTAATAGTTCCGGAGATATCGTGATTAGTGAGTGAGTCAGTGAGTCAATAATTCAGTGAGTGAGTCGCTTTTATCCTTTATATATATAGATATCTAGATATTTAAGGCAAAAGATGTATTTACAAAGATCACTTGGATTTATTCTGTAAAAACAGACTCTGCGTTATTTGCACTAAACAGCTTAGAGCTACAGGAAAGTATATTCAATAACCGTTCTTGTATAGTTACCGATATATGTATTGCTTTCACAATAAATGGTTTCAACAATTATTGTAAAAATGAATCTATTGAGTGAGTATAAAAATAATTACCGGTACACCCAGGAGTATAGTGCAAGTTGAGCGAATTTACAACACACTTATTCATGTTTTGACTAAACTTTCAGTGAACCAGTTAAAAATTTTTGAATAGTACAGTAGTTTTCACCACCAACTATTTCCCATTTGAATAATTAATTGGGGCTCAGATGAAAAATAAAGACGATGAACACAATACAAGGCTTATGCACGAACGTGCTCAAATGTTCAAAGATACAAAGCAAAATTAGCAAAAACACAACTATTATGGACCCAGTCGAATCTCCGTCAAAAACACTATTGGTACGAAGCTGAAAAATTTGGTCAATACGATGGTCATTTAACAGCTAAAGCTGACTTAATGAAAAAGTTGTCAACAAATGAAACCTGACGACTTCACAGCCTGGACTCTGGCTATCACATTAGTGAATTCTAACAACCTTAAAAGTGACTCAGATTTTTTTCTTGTGATTCAGCATAAACTGGACATTTTTTTTTCATTTTCACAGTTTTTCTTTTAACTGGAATATACCAAGGAATGTCAACGTTAATTCAGGCATGACTAATCTTTGGTTTCATTTTTAAGGTTCAAAAGCTTCTGACAATATCCTCCCGTACCTTTAGATATTAATGTATATATATATATATATATATATATATATATATATATATATATATATATATATATATATATATATGACAGGCCCCAGGCCTGCTGGTAAAATGAGGAGGGCATCATCTTCACAATATTCCTTTATTACGCTTTCATCATATATAATCTAACATGGCGGACCTTTTGCCGCGCAACCGGGTGGTATAAAAAAACAACATCGCAGCGAGGAGACACCAGCCAAACCTTTTCTAGTATGCGTTCGCCTTCGTCAGCGCTCGTTGCACCTTTTAACAGGCTTATTTACCCACAAATCCTTACGCGATGGTAAAGAGTTCGCTCTATTTTCATTTATTACTTCCTTAATTTTGAATCTAAACTTTTCAAACCTGACATATATATATATATATATATATATATATATATATATATATATATATATATATATATATAATCCAATATAACATAATTTTTTCGATATATAATCATACACATATACATACACATATATATAAATTTATACATATATATACATATACACAAATACATAAATAAAAATATAAAAATAGACATATAGTTATATACCTAAGATAACTAAAAGTAGGAAGGAGGCACATAGTATAAAGACAAATTCCTGGCCTTAGGAACCAGGATTGCAGGTTTAAACAAGTTTTGAGGCGCCAACCTTCACCTGTAATTTGTCATACTATGTACCAAGAGGAAAGGAAAGTTATATATATATATATATATATATATATATATATATATATATATATATATATATATATATATATATATATATATATATATAAATGTATTGTACGCATATTTAACATATAAAAATGTGTGCGTGTGTGTGTAACAATACCTGATTTATACAAAAAATATTAAACGAAATTCTTATTTCCTCATTAGATGTCTAGTATATTTTTTAAATAGTTGATTAAAATATTTTAAAAAATAATCAAAAACCTTGCAAAAATACTTAATTATAAGAAAATTCACGTCTAAAAATAGTTTTGATACTAAATACGCTCTAAAAATAATGAATTATTCATGAGTGTAAGCTATCAAAATGTTTTCAATTCCTTTCATAAATCTGAACCAGTAATTACCCATGTGGAAGTTAAAAGCGAGAAATATCAAAGAGAAAAATGTAGTGTTAGTGATCCTCAGAATTTGCATGCAAACGATTTTGTTGCAGGAATGTTTTACCCTAGGGTACTACATTTTTAATCATCCGTTGTTTTCTATTTCGAAAATTCGAATTCCCTAAAATTTTTATTAAATTTAAACAAAGCGTTAAACATTTTGAAAGTTTGAAGCAATGCCCTAGATAATCATTGTTTCAATAAAATTGGATTTATATTACCTGTGTTAATTTTCAAACCAAATGAGAATTTAAAATCTCTGAAGTAAATTGTTCATAATTTTGGCAACTGTTATTTGATTTAACCCTTTTTGGTCATCAAAACTAAAAAAAAAGAAGTATTTTCATTAACATTTCTGCGTTTCGATTTTCTTAATTAAAATCCTTTAAATTGTGGACTGTTTATAAATACAGTTTTTACGGTTGAAACTAAAGACAGTGGCTCAAAAGCCGATTGGGGTTGCGGTTGCCCAGTAATCAAGGTATCGCATAACGGCAGGTATGTCATGAGCTCGAGCCCAGTACCACTAAAGACCCACTGTGCATGGCAGCGGGAAGATCTGCCGAGAGCTGAAACGTCCTCCCTCTGGTGTGCTGTGGTAGTTAGAAGAGGGAGTGCTAGCTCAGGTGTCGTTCACGTCATGACCATGGTTAAAAAATTACGTGGTCCGTCGCCTAAAGCTCTCGTGCAGCTGAACAGTGTGCGACGTTAATATTCCCTCACTCACTTGAGTTTTCGCGCGAAAAGCCGATGAGGGCCAAGGCCTAATCTGCCCATCTCAAATATCGCTACTTTTGGCAATGAGGTTTACGAGCAGATGCTCCGATCAGGTAGTCAATCTGATGCCTCTTAAGAATTAACTAAATTTTTTTTTAATTGTAAAACATGTAGAGCGATTATTTTTTTGCAAATAATTCGTACACCAAGTAAACTTTTTATAAGCAATAGAAATTTGAAAAAACCACGTTTCTTTAAATTGGATATAAACAAATTTTTATTAGAAATAGGACAAATTTTGTATAATAATGCATTTAATCAAACTTTTTGGGTGCAAGTCAAGTTCTTTGCGGAGCGTCCTTAAAAATGAAATTGATTTCTATAAAGTCTTACACAGAATTCTACTTCAAAACACTCTACTTCAAACTCAACTTCAAAACTCTACTTTAAAATTCTAATTCAAAATTCCACTTCAAAGTACTCTACCTTGAAACAATCAAGGACAGTCTCTGAAAAACATAAAAGCATGTGTGTCCGCCGAACATTACGCCTGATCAGTCTACAACAACATCATCTGCACAATGGTTTACTTCCACGATGTCTTAGGTTTGGTTAAAGTTTCTTGCTTCTTTCCATATGTGAACATGCAGAAAATCAGAGTTCAGAATAATTCTTCACTTATCAGTGAGGAAACAGACTCACTTTTTAACCTCTATAAAATTAATGATGTTGTTTGCACCATGTCAGGAAGATTCTTCTTTGAGCTGGAGTGAATAAGAATGCAGACTGTCGGCTTCCGCGTAAAGCCCTGCATCACGAAACCTCCAATACTTATCTTGAAACTGAAGCACCAGATGTAGTGGACATATCATTTGCTAGTTGAGTAGCTATCATCTACTTATTTCACTTGTAGTTAAAAACCATGAGCAATCATCCTAGCGAATAGTCGCCCTTGAGGGTCATGTAATTTTTTCTCCGGATATTGTTTTTTTCTCCGCTGGAACACACTTTTTCCGTATTCCTGAAACCTCACTTCGAAAATAAAAGAGCACCCTTTATTACCTCAGCTTAAGAGTGACATGCCTCTGATTTTCGAATATTTTTGTTCCCATCATAATCCATCAGCTAGATGTACCTAGTTTTGGTTACTAATATTTACTACTCGATTTTTTGTTACTAGTTTTTACTAAGAACTGATCCAGTAGCTTTTTAAAATTCTTGAAAATGTGTTAGTTCTGAAACTGTGGCACACTTTTCGTAGCTTTTTACTTATCAAAATATTTAAATCTTTTATCCGTTGTAATATAAATTGATCGTATATAGTATATGGCCAAATTATTTTTCCTAATTAAATTTTGAGATCTCTACAGTCGTTAGACTTCCTCTTTCATGGCAATTGCATTCTGTTAAAGATTTTCATAGAATCTTATTCAGGTACATTTGCATCTACTGATATGTGCATAGCCAATTACTTGTAAATAATGTCATAATTATTAATTGGGAGAGTCTTCAAGGGGGAATCTTAACAATCATAGGGTTCTAAAGAGATCTTCATTAGTTTTATGTATAACTAGATTTCGTATGAATAATAAGTTCTGTTAATCTGCAATCTACTTTGAGTTCCATTTTGAACTTAATACAGGGTTAGGCAAACTTTTCCAGTGTACGGACTACTTCTAATTTTTCAAGGTGTTGTGGTCCCTACACCTTCACACAGTGGCGTAGGTGTGGTAAGCTAAGAAAAGGTCTACAATATTTATTATAAATTAGTCATAAATATATATGGAATATACACTTACCTACATAACTTTTAATACCACATTTTAAAGCAAAACACAGTAATAGTCACAAACATAATAATATCAAATGATGTATTAGTTATCAAACAATTCATTGAAAAGTAAAACATTTACATCTAAAGTTAGTTCTTGTAATTGTAGTCAATAGAAGATTTAGTCACACCAAAAACTGTCAGCTAATATTGAATATTTCGAAAAATAATTACAAACTGCTAATCTTCAGGCTGTCACCCAAAATGTCTTGGCAGTCCACCGGTCGATCGCGTTCGACTTAATGCCCCCTTGGACATAATAGTTCCGGACTGAAAAATGGGCTATGGCACATTTCTTTAGATAATGATGTTTGCATTTTTTGAAAATGAAGAAGTGATGTCTTTACCTATGCAAAAATCACTAACTAAAAGAGAGAGAGATAAATCTATTTTTCTCAATAAGTTAAGGGAATTGTATTGAGTCAACTGTGATTCCAGGTATTGATATAGTTAAGACATGGTTTAAAATAAAAAAAATATATCACAGTTCAGTGTCTGTTTCCTACAAAGGTTGGGATCGTAAGTAATCGTCCTCAACTCTTGTAGTGCTATAGACTTTTTTGTTTTCCTTTTGAAAAGGTAGGTATACCTATGACGTTTAAAAAATGTTGCAACGAAGTTGTTTGAAGAGATCCACAACCTGTTGAAAATTACTCTTGAATTTTGTAATCCGTGTTGCATAGAAAGATCGTCAAATACATCCATTTTGTTTGCATTTGGAAATGTTTCACTATATTATTTCTAATACATATATTATTATTATTTGGATATATATATATATATATATATATATATATATATATATAATATAAATATATATATATAATATATAATATATATAATATATATATATATATATATATATATATATATATATATATATATATATATAAAATATAATATATATATAATATATATAATATATATATATATATATAACTTATTGACATTATGGTTTTTTAAACTAATTATACAATTTCTAAATAGATGGCGCCACATGTTTAATAATTCAATAATATTTAAATATTCCTAGGATACATTTATATTTTACACTAATATTTATATCTCAATATATATTTAGGCTTTTTTTAAAAGTACATATATATATATATATATATAAAATTTATATTAATCTATCATTTTAACTTTATGCGGAACTGCTTTCCCTCTCTTGTATTTGGCGCGAAACATAACCAGTTGATACACTCCCGAAGTAAAGTCTTACTATCTACGTTTTGCATCGAATTTAAATGTATAATTCGAATATTTGTAGGCTACAATTTTGTAATTATATTTTATTAATTTAGTGATTTTGATATAATGCTTAAATTCCTCCAAATGTTATTCTTTCCTTTCTTCTTGGTACATAGTATGACAAACTACAGGTGAAGGTTGGCTAGCCCTAAAACTCATTTAAACCTGCAATCTTTGTTCCTAAGGCCAGGAGTTTGTTATAGTACTATTGTGCCTATTTCTTCCTATTTAATATAGTTATCTTAGGTTCTAACTGTCTGTGTATTTTTATGTTTTGGATTATATATATATATATATATATAATCCAAAAACATAAATATATATATATATATATATATAAATATGTATATATATATATATATTTATACATATACATATATATATATGTATACATATACATATATATATATATATTTATATTTATACATATATATATATATATATATATATATATATATATATATATATATATATATATATATATATATATATATATATATATATATAAAACTTGCACATGGACAAACTTACAAAGGATGTAAATATTATATATTTAACGAAAAAACTTCTTCCTAAGAAAATCGGGAATTCTTCTGTCTAAAGGATTTGTAAGTAACAATGAAAACCCCATAAAAAGATCTTATGTGTAGACGAAATAGGGTTTATTTGCCATCTATAATGTTATAGCACCTTTAAGATATACGGAATATATGGAGGAGCTAGAATTTACAACCAGGGGAAAAAAAGTTTCTTACCAAATCCCAACTGAATTCGTAGGTCACAAATCACGACAGGATCAGAATTTTCTAGT
The DNA here is from genome assembly GCA_019973935.1 of Trichonephila clavipes. Taxonomy (NCBI): domain Eukaryota; kingdom Metazoa; phylum Arthropoda; class Arachnida; order Araneae; family Nephilidae; genus Trichonephila; species Trichonephila clavipes. Next base: position 38,852 of record BMAU01013057.1, on the reverse strand, counting down.
GCATCAGGATGAAAACTTTATTGCAACATATTTCGAGTAACTTTATCAACTACCATTCGAGGAAAATATAATATTATGTATCAGCTTTATGTGTGTGAATATATTCGGAGAACAGTGCGATGGATTAATATTTAGATATACTACATACATCACCTGCAAAATCATGCATCTAAATAGTGTATCTTTGATGTAGCCACCACACTTGCTTGAAAGTTAAATACAATTATCGTGTATTAATTGTAATAAATGTTTAAAGAAATAGATGCAATAGTGCCTGGTTAATAGTTAGGATATTGTAAAATTATGCACATACAATTTATAGATTTTAGTATAAAAAAAACAGAACGATATTTTATGCATCTTTTTTAAAGATTTTTTTTTATATTTACTTCAGAAATTTTAGAAATTCTATATAACAATAGAAAAACTATAAACTCAACAGCATAAGATGGTTTCATTATATCTTGGAAACGACGATTAATTATTGTCTGAACATGCATTCCTTTACATGTAAAAAGTTAAGTATGTAATTTCATTTGAACATTATACTCAGAAAGTAATTTCATTTCTCAAATATTTTTTATTTATTTTCATTTTATGAATAATATGCAAGATATATACATTTATATACATTTTTGAAAAAAAATCGTGTATTATTTTACAAATGTTTGACATTTGTGCATTTTATGTACATTAAATGCATAAGAATAAGAAAAGTCTTTATTCATTAGATGATTTGCTTGGAAATACTCATATTTAAGAATTAACAATGTCGATTTTTATAATGCCACAAAAATTCCCGTGTTCGAATATGAAGCATTTCAAATTTTAAAAATAATTTTGCATTGCCTAAATGTTGTTTAGAATGAAGACATAAATAAATAAGATACATCGGCCATTTAAATATTTTGTTTATTATTTTTTTCTCCTTGCATTCCTAACATTAAAATGCTATAACAGGTAAAAAAGACGATGGATCTTTTGTAATAAAACATAGTGATTCAAAGGTATGTGCAAATACAGGAAGCTGGAAGTCTAGTAATTTAATAAAACTGTATTCTATTAAAAAATATTTGGTTCTTTATAGATTTTTTTCTTTTCATTTTTACTAAAACTATTTAATTTACTAATACATTTGTTTAACAGTAAACTTTTGAGGTTTATGTTGTTTGTAAAAATGATGTAGAGTATTAATATAGTTAAAAAAATTAGCACATTTAACTGATGAATATAGGATTTTTTAGATTTTTTTAATCCTTTGAAATTAAGATATTACATAATTGATCCTAATAGAGTATTTAAGATTATTTATTCAAACATTATTTTAAAAACTTTAATAAAATAAAATTGAATAAACACTTTTAAAGGAGTTTAGGCCTGTTTAAGTTTGGAGTAAATTACATTACATGTTTAAGATCAAGCTTAAGTTCAAAGCTTTATTAAAAATCGATACATATATTCACTTAGTGATTCATATTTATAAAGAGCGCATTATGAGTGGAATAAAATTATTAAGTGTTCATATTATTATGTAGATTTATAAAAAAAAATTACGAAACGAGTTTTAATGAATGATTAATTGAAAAATATTAAAGAAAATTTAATTTGTAAGGAAAAAAAATTAGGCCAAGAAAAATCTAGATATATGGTTTCAAAATGTGTTTTACTAACAGTAAAGGGGTTTGAAACTTAACTAAATACATTTCAGTTTAACTGATTTTAATAAAGATGAGTAATAAAGACGAACTATTTCATAAAGTTTAATAACATTTTCTTGGAAGTTTTAGTAAAAGTTTTATAAAAATTCGCTTAATAAACAATTGTTTTATACATTTTTCTCAGAATTTAGTTGAAATAAGTTCTCAGAAGGTAATAATTTTGCATTGTGAAACATTGTACCTAATGCCAATTTGACAATTTTTTTTTTGGAAAACATTCTATAAACATAAGAAACTTATGTTTATAGAAAGTAACTTATGTAAAGTTGAAAAAATAATAAATATGTGTTAAAATGTATCCCATAATACATTATCTTAAAACAAATGTTCCACATTTCAATGGTATGTATGTAATAATTCACAAAAAAATTTTCTCTCGAGGGATTGTAGTATATAATGTTGTATGAGCCCTCTATGAGACTTCCCGTACTAAATAATTTTTATTTTACCTCTTAACGGGAACTATCCACGTCTCTACTTCTCAAAAAATCTAAAAATTTAGTTTTAGTTTTTTCCACGTATTCGGAACAATCAGTAAAGTTTTTGCCGGATATCATATGATTTTAATAGATTCCGGTTGATCATGACTATTATCATAATCTTCGGAGCGAAGAAATATGTTCCTGTATTACTTGTACGCATGTTTATCATTCGTGACGTCCGTTTATGTTTGTGGTTATCAATATATATGATTTTAAAATGGTAACATGCTTCCTCATCAGTCTACTCAACGACTAGAACAATTAAATTAATTGATCCCACTCCAAAATACCATATTACAAGTCAAAAATACTATGAGTCAGACCAAATTGTTTCGTATATATCAGATTTTAATAGAAATTCTTGCATTCTTAAAAACTAAAAGAAAACATATAGAAAGGTTGATAATGAAAATATATATAATTTTCTAAATTCATTTACTGTTGTGCAAATATGCACATAAGTGATGGCAATATGTAATACAAATAATGATTTTTACTGATATGGTTTAATACATCTATAAAAACACATTTTACTTTCAAGTTTATCTAGTTATTTTGTAAAATATGAGTCCAATATATATATATATATATATATATATATATATATATATATATATATATATATATATATATATATATATATATATATATATATATAATTTACAGTATGAAAAGTTATTTTATTGAGCGCTTGTCAATATTTCAATTTTTAGACGCAAGAATAAGGAGATCACTCAACAATATCTACTTTACGAGCGATTACTTCATAAAATATTTCTGATCAATTAAAGAGCAATCGATTAGTCGCTGTCTTAAACAAATGCATTTGAAGATCATCCTTGGTAGCATCTTGATTTATTCCTAACGACGACGATTACATTATGCTTCGCAAATTGGCTAATCTAAATTCCTAAGCAACGCTGACACATATGACGAAGACAAAGTGAGACATCCTTTGACAAGGATCTGTTCCATTTATCAGCTTGACTTCCTTCAAAGTTTTCTGACACAAAGCTATGGCTGTTTTAGTAGGCATTTATGAAACATTTCTTAATTGGTTTGGATCACAGATGTTTTATTCTCAATTTAATCTAGCTTAACAATATTACAAAGATTCAAGAGACAAATTTCAAGAATTACTGATATTTGTATCTTTTTGCTTTGTTTTCGTGCGTATATTTTCTTCATACTTATAAATATTCAGATATGGAAGCTTGATGTTATGCTGAAAAATTCCCAAATTAACCTGGGTTAAGATTTAAACATTTTTAAAGAAAATAAACATGCAATGAAAATAACAATAATAAAATGTAAGGGGAAAAATAATATTTTAATTTCCTCTTATGAAAAACCTGCTTCTCTCTCTCTCCCTCCCTCTCTGTCTGTCCCCCCCCACACAAACGCACACATATTAGTACACTTGCAAGCGTTTCTGACTAGAACAGAATGCAGTAAACAAATATAATAAAAATGGATTTTTTTTTGAAAAATGAGTATATACAGACATATATAGATGTATCAAAATATGGTGTAATTTAATTTTAAAAAATTACATTTTGGATAGTTTGTACTTTTATATATCGTCGGTCTAATTATCAGACTGCGTAACTCCATCTGGGATGCTAATTTGATACAGTAGGGCTAGGCACCAAGTTGTTGTCTATGTTCGCCAAGATAGGCGATAATATTGCAATATGTTTTACTTTGATACTTTTATCGTGCGATAATGTGGTTACCATGGGGATAACGTATATTAGTGTTTGTTTTTTCTTTTGGTTTTTTTCCCCCGCGGGATCTCTGCTCAGCAAAATTAACACATTTTTACAAATTTTGTGTAATGAACGCTTAAAATAATGTAAATAATTTATATCTGGAAGTGTAATACATTAATATTACTTTCTGATGTATTTATTTTATGTTAAAATGTTGCCACCACCTCTCCTTTCAAAATCTAGTTTTATTATGAAATAAAAAAGTAGCATTTACACTGATCGAGGAATAAACAAAAAGCGGAGCGCGCACTGAGGCATGGCGTATACAAAACAAAGGATTAAGGAATCGCGCCAAAAAGCGCTTGGCGCGTTGCACTCCTATATCAAATCAGGTACAAAGGTGGAGTTACACAGTCTAATAATTAGGCCGACGATATGAGTGTTTATGTATCTTATTTAGAACAAAATAGCTTTAGATCTAAATAAAAAACCAGAAAAAACCAGACAATATAGGTCAGATATAAGTCAGCCACAATAGCACAGAAGCAAATTCTTAACCTCAAGAGCTAAGATTACAGATTTATCCATTGTTTTATGTCAGCTAATCTTCACCAATAATATGACTTCACTACTGGGCTGTTAGAAAAGGAAGGATCATGAATAAGCCATTGTTATATTAAAATATTAAAATTAAATATACTAATGCTAATATTAAGTCAAATTAACAAGGAAAAAAGTAACTAAATCTACTTATTAAATGAAAATATATAGAATTTTTATGGATATATATATGTTATTAAAATCTTTCATATACCCACAACATATCACCATCTTAACTTCTCGCCAATACAGAACTACCTTAGAGCAGCACCACATAAAAGTAAAAAATAGAAATATATATATATTTGGGAAAAAGAAATCCATTATTTTTGCATGAAATTCAAAACTTTATTTAACATGCTTTGGATTGTCCGATTTGGGTCAAATATATACTGTTTTGTTACGTAATATGTTGCCATTTTAAATGTAGCTTCATATTGCCTCCCTCATAGAAGTCTTGGCCTTTATTGGCGAAAAAGTCTACCAATCGATTTTCACAATCTTCTCTTGATCCCCACTTCTTATCATTCTGGAAGTTTCGAAATGCGAGAAAAAGGTGGTAATTGCTTGGTGCCAGGTCCGAAATATTTGGTGGATGTATTACAACTACCCAACCAAGCTCCCAGAGGTTTTGGTGAGAGTCACTACAGAAGTGTGTGGCCTGGCGTTGTCCTGATGAACACAACACCTCTTCTGTTGGTCAATTCTGGCCATTTCTGGTCAATCACTGGCTTCAAACGGTCCTGTTGTTTACTGTAGAGATCTGAATTCAGTGTTTAGCCCTTTGGAAGCAACTCAGAATAAATTATTCCTTTCCAGTCAAGCCAAATACACAGTAGAACCTTCATGACCGCTAGTCATGGGTTGGCCACAGTTTGAGCTACTTCACTGCGCCTTGACCACAATCGTTTTCGCACAATATTGTCGTATGTGACCCATTTTTCATCCCCAGTCACCATCCGATTAAGAAAACGATCGATTTCATTCCATTTGGCCAGGGCCTTGCAGATGGAAATCCGATCCATCATGTTTTTTGGTGTTAATTGGTGTGGCACCCAAACATAGAGCTTCTTTTTTAATCCAACTTTGCGCAAATAGTTTAAAACTGTTTTATGGTCACTCTTTATCTCCTGGGCAATGCTACGACTACTAACATGCCGGTCAACTTCGATTATTTCTCTGATTTTATCGACATTTTATCGCAACTTCAACATCAAAAATGCCTGAACGGAATCGACGAAACCAAAATTGCACGTCATTAGCTGTTACTGCATTTGCACCAAAAACACCATTTACAATTTCAGTTCTCTGGCTTGCATTTTCGCCTTTATCAAAGAAAAACTGTAAAATGTACAGAATTTTTTCTTTGTTGACTTCCATTTTTAACACCCTGTAACTCACAACGGAATGGACCAAACAAAACTCAACATCAGAATTCTTTTAGTTTAAGCTGTTACCTTGCCAACGACCATAAATTTGAACTTGTTTGATCGATACTTCACGAGATATTGACACTGCAGCCATCTACCGAAAAAATAATGGATTTCTTTTTCCCCAACCTAATATATAAATATATATATATATATATATATAGCTTATCATGCTAGAAAACTTTAATAATTTTATTGTAAAATTTTGAAAGGAAAGTACAAGCAATCATTCAGAACAAGGCAATTAGTTATTAAAATATGTTTAACTTGTGACGTCATCTTGCGACAGATGCAATAGAAAAATGAAAAGAATAAGAATTTAAAGAGACTATCCAAAATATAAAAAATGCATATGTATACCATTCCTGTATATTTCTTATAGCAGAATATAACTATGGAGCGTAAGCAAGACTGTGTGTGTAGAAAATGAGTTAATAGGGAGCATAGCCCTTTGTACAGTGTAACATCTTTTAATAACGTAAATTCATGTTGGAAAGGAAATATTTATAACCCCCTGCTACATTCGGTCTACGTTCTTCAACAGCGGTGCTATCATTTCAAGTATATTCCTTGGTGAGGGAACTGAAATATGAAAAAGTCATGAGATATTTATTAATCTTATGTTTGTCTTATTTTCAATCGGTAACAAAACTTAATAATTTCAATATTCTGATAATTTAATAAATTAATCAGTAATTTCAACTCAGCCTTTCATCTCTACTGCAGTGGGTCGATAAATGAGTACAAAGCTTGCTTAAGGACTTAAGCAGTGGAGGTCTCTCTTCATACTGACCACCTGATCGAGACAGGTGCTCTTGCACCTCAGCACCCAATGGTCACGTATACTGGGATGGGCCCATTAGGTCCTAGCCCTCATAGGCCGTTGCGCTACTGAATTTAGTTAAATCAGTAATTAATTTATGTACTGAAAAAAATTGCATTTTCAAAATATCAATATAGATGTTTCACAGTATAAACATTGCTATTTATTTGTACGTAATGTTTCCCTTGCATTTATGAAAAATTTATCCTTTTGTGAAAAAAACACATTCACATTTTGTAAAAACATTTTTGCAATCCATTTTTTCAAAACAAAATGTTAACTAATTTCGTGTGAGGAAATAACTCTTAAAAACAATGATTGTGGATGCCAACATGAATAAAAATCAAAAAACTGCGTAGTTATTTTTTTTTTTTTATCATTTTACAAAACTTAAAAAAAATAACTGCGCACTTTTTAGATTTTTATTCAAAATTCCATGATTTAAGTGTAAATAAATAAGAAATTTAATTTAGGCATTTTTTGAAAAAAAAAAATATTCAAGAAATGAATTACTTTTTTATCATGTTTTTTATTGAATCTCCACCCCTCTCCCCTAAAGTTTCAAACTTTAAATGAGAAATACAAAATTACTCCGTAATATTTAAGTTTAAAATATCAAAATTAATTATATAAAATATATATTATATTCACGACTGTAACGACAACGACAGATTTTTTTATTCAAATTTCCTTGCAATTTCCTAGCAGTTAACATTAATTAATGAATTAAAAACTTGTGAATGGAAAACTTCCATATTTTCATAAAGATTCCTCCAACAGCCCTCCTCTCCATTTTTGACAATTCGTAACTTAAAAACCAAAATATAACCCAGTTATCGTTACTCAGTTGAAAAGGGTGGAGATAATCATGTTAAATGTGTATTGGTATATTAAGGAATTACCACTAATTTGGAAATGTCAATATACTTCTTTTTGTCAGTGCTTTAAACTATTTTTTCTGCATTTATTCTAAACAATTTAGTTTTGATTACTTTAATTGATAATTCTCTTTCAACGGTATTTTAATTCTAATATTTATGTTAAAGTAGAAATTACGTTTAAAAACTGAGCTTAAATCTAACTTTTTGCGAGTAAAGATTCTCGTTTTTAATGTACACTTAGACCAAAACATTTTTTTTAAGAACTAAAGTGTTTTAAAAACTGAAAAATATTGTTCTTTATTTATTTATTTTACTAGACCACCTTTTTCAAAATTCTTCAATTAAGCATTTTTACTTTTACACTGTTACAAATTAAGTTAAATTGAAAAAGGAAGTGTTATTCGTCCTATACTTCCAAAAATTGTAGGGATGGTCTTGCATATTGTTCAATTCTTATCAAGTAATTCAAGAAATAATATTAGAATACCATTATTGTCTGAATTTTATTTATAGAATAAGTAATAAAATAAGTAATTTACTTCAGTAAAATATACATTCTCAAAAATAAGTCTCTATAAATCTCAAGTTAAACTTTTTTGAACCTTTTGTAAAATTTTTTTAGCAATAATTTAAAGTATTTGACTTACTTTCACACGTAGGACTTAGCTTTATTGGAGTATTAATAATTTACTCAACCCATATGGCTCATCAATATGTTGTAATAATATGGGGATGTAATTGTACAGAAAGATTACGTACACGTTTAGCATTTTAATCAGACCACGTATGAATTTGATAATTCTTATCGTCTATAGACGGTTCAAGTTCTCAAATGTCTAGTGATAGCTTGTAATAAGCATTATTTTATTTTCCAACATGCAGTATTTTCAACAAGACTGATGAGGGTAAATTAAATGCTATCTAAGTATTAAATCTAAAGAAATCTTAATTTTAAAATAAATTGGTATTCCTGGTAATGTTTTGTTTGTAACTTAATATTTTATTTAAATACAATGGAACCTATAAAAACGAATCCATAAGCAATTTAAAAAATATATTTTATAGAAATATACATAATAATTATCAGTTGAAACTAATGCAACATGTTGATAACGTAGCTGAACATGTTGAAAAAAGAAGAAAGTGTAGCTATATTTAAGCTGCCACGATTTGTTTTCTAAGTTACCTTTTTCATGATTCGTAGTAAGCCAGTTCAAAATGTTATTTATATTTAACTTAAAAAGAAAAAAAATGTAAATTATACTGGTCGTAAATAATACCAATACTAATAATGAAGAATTATACTGAAAATTTATTGATTTAAAAAATTTATTTTGCATCAAATTTTTTTAAAAAAGGTTACATTACAAAATCATGTTAAATTTGTATCCGTAAGAAATATTCACTCTTCACTCTTGTTCTAAGCAAATTAAAGCTCTCAAGCTTAATGAAGACTGTTTTAGCTAATGAGCGAGTGAGTGTTCATACAATATTTTGAAGGAGGTCCAAATTAAATTGTTATTATAATCAATTAATTTTAATTGTAGCTTTTGATTCATTCTGAATTTATTTTATATCATTTCACTTTTTAAATAAAACAAATCATTTAGTTCTATTAAGGATTGAACTTAGAAAAAAAGTTTTAAAAGTAATTTAAATTGAAATACAATGTTCTTGAATAGCTCAGGTAATATAAGTAACATATTTCAAAGTAAGACTTGTAAAATACTAATAACAAAAGAAGACTTGAATTCGCTGAATGTTTATACTATTTATAAAAAAACACAAAAGCATCATTTCAAATTCCTCGAAAAGCAACATCAGTAAATTGACAAAACAGTCTTTGTATTTTTCGAAGTCTCAAAGAATATTAAGTGGCCGTAAACAGTTCATTTCTTTGAAATTTTAGAGTTCGAGCCTTCTTCCCATTTTCACTTTATTACATAATGCAGAAACCTACACACCGAACACAATATTCCACGGAGTTGTCAACATGAAGCAACTATAGAGCGAAGAAAAGAAGCTTCGATTTCAAGTCAAAGTTTTATTCATAGATTTTACAATCAAAATACAAAAAGAGAAGCGTTTTCATTTCCTTTCTTTACGAGCGTTTGATAGAGTTTCTGTCGCCGCCAGAAAATTTATGCCTTCAGACGGAACACACAGAAATGTTCTTAGAAGTTTCATAGGGAATGGGAGTAACAAATCGCTGTGAAGCATTCAAAACAACTCTCTTCATCTAAAAGGAAATGATAAATAAAAGCAGTAGCTGAACTTATGTTTTAGAAATGTTCAGCGCTAGTATGTGTTTATGTGTGAAGTAAGGATGTATCTCATTTAAAAAGATAGCCAATCTGTGTTTTTATTAGAGAAGAAAAATAAAATGTGTGTGAATAGTTTATGGAACAGAGTGTAAAACAACTTTCGTTACGAAAGATAAAAATACTTTTAAAAAGAATTCTACTTTCACGGTCGAGGCATAATTAAATTCAATGGAGTTTCTTCAAAAAATAGTTCAAAACCTTTAAAATAAATGCCAGATGCTACTGAGCAATACATATTTATGAGATGTTATATCGTACTTCTAAATATTTTATGGACACTTTATGCAAATAATGATAAGTGATAATATGTAAGAATTATTTGCAATAACTTCAGATGATCTGTAGTCACATTTCGCATATCCAGGTGACTGATTGCGTTCGAAAGCATAATTTTTAGAAATCATGTAAATGAATAACTTTTCTTTACATTTAATGCCAGTTGCATTAGAATGAAAATATAATGTTTTGAAGAATATTATAACAAAAAAATTTCAGTTTAAAAGAAAGTAAAAAACACGCTCTTATAGTTAATTAAACTAAAAAGTAAAAAAAAAATTCTTAACATAAGAATAAAACGATAAATGAGAAAAAAATGTAATTGGGGTAAAAGCGTGGGGTGCTCGAAATCAGTTGTTATAATTCCATAGTAGTTAGTTCTAGTCCGAAATGCTGAATTAGTGCAAAAATGTAGTACAAAGCCCCCTCACACGCTTTTACCACAATGACGTTCATTTTCTCGTTAATTATTTTGTTCTTATATTAAGAATTGTTTGTTCATCTTTTAGTTCAATCAACTATAAAAGCGTGTTTTTTAGTTTTTTTAAACTATAATTCACTAGCTGCATGACCCGGCGCTGCACGAGCTTTTTCTTTCCCTCATGACATCAGCAATTATGTGTACGTGTTTGTACGCGTGCAAGGTGAATGATTTCTAAAATTATTTCATTAAATTTCTCTTTTTCGAAATTTGTTCCACATATTTTCGATTTAATACAGGCTTCTTTTCCCTCTCTCTAACTCGGCATAACATGGGATTTTTTAGTGTAAAATTATTGTTCTCTCATCCCCTCACAGATGAGATATAGCTTCAAATGCAATGTAGGACTTATAAAAAGCAATATTACATCAGGTAAAAAAATATTAATCTGGAGCACACAATAAAAAGAAAAAGATTCTGGTGCTAAGAGTAAAATAAAAAAAAAATCCTCATATTTTTTTTAATAATAGTTAGTTTCTAAGAAACTACAATAATAAAATAAATTTCAGATTTTCATGAATCAATCAATCGTTACATATAGTTAGCTTAAAAATGTCTCTGAAATGCATTTTTATCCAAAATAATAGACGGTGTACTTTTAATCAGCAAATAATTAATTTAGTAATGAAATAATAGAAATAATCCTTTAAAAACACATGTGTATATATTGTAACGAACTCTACGCTCATAGACCGTGTAATTTGGAACTTCAGTTGAATGATGAGGCGGACAACTGAGGTGACACCCCACTCTCCAAGCTTCAACGTGAGGATCTCGAGCCTTGCAGTGAAATACCTAAACATCTATTGGCAACGTAGACTGATCGCAAGCACTGCGCATGCACGAGTGCCAAGCCAGTGGGAGTGGGCAGTTGAAAAACCACAACTTTGATCACCTGATGACCGATTGAGTGATGTTCTCTGAGCTCCACCCGTGAGCGCCTTGTTGATATCGGAAGTTGGCTTTTGCTTCCGACGAGAGCAGTGGTATCTGTGAGCTCCACCCGTGAGGCTCAATGTGAATATCCGCAGTCGGTTCTTACCTCTCAAAGAGAAAGACTGTTTGGCTCCATCAGCGAGCGTAAAGACTGACTATCTCTGTGAATGTCAAAATCTCTAATTTCTAAATTGTAAATACTGTACAAGGTAAATCGTGTAGGTCTGTGAACTGACTTGTGTTTGGGAAATAAATCTACAAAGATCAAAGAGGTGTCATCTTTTAGATGCTTGAGATGTTACAATATTAATTAAAATCCATTTTCTATAAGTAATAAATAAAAGAAAAATTTACAGATAGCTATTGAAATGATTGCTTTTTTTAATGCTGGAATATATTTACATGTACTGAAAAAAAAAAACACTCAAAGAGAGAAAAAAAAAAATATCTGTTAAAAACATTTTATTATTTTATTTTAATTTCATTGTTTTTCCTTTTACTGTCATTGTTATAATTTCTGTGTAATGAGCGCTTAAAATAGTGTAATTAATTTATATCTGGAAGTGTAATACATTAGTATTATTTTCGTTGTATTTATTTTATGTTAAAATCTTGCCACCACCTCTCCCTTCGAAATCTAGTTTTTTTTTTAATTAAAAAAATAGTGATTACATTGATGGATGGAATAAATTAAAAGCGACCTCGCACTGAGGCACGGCATAGACGAAACAAAACTGAAAGCTTTGTTTTACTCACAAAAGATAGATGTATACTGTAACGGGCTTTTTTGCAGATGCAGAATTTTTTCCTACTTTCTTGACAATTGTGACAAACCTATACGGAACTTTATCACTAACCTTCTGAGTCGTCTTTTTTAGGGAAATTTAATTCCCCTACCTATTTCCAATCAGCTCCAAAAAGAGGACAGGGTTCCTTGTTATGCAGATTAGATAAAGTATTTAAGTCAAACGGAATAGTAAAGTAAAATGCAGTAGGAGAGAGATTGAAGCAGAAAGGTATAATAGTTAAGTTAGAGATTTATTATTGAAGATTTCTAGGTGGATAAATCTCAGGAAGAGCTGAGTTGAGATGAGCTGCAGTGTGGTAAATATTGATTTATAATTAAAGTTTCATTAAAGCTTTATATTAGGAGTGAGATTAAAGTTAAATGTTCGAGAGGAATATCATCGAATATAATTCTGGGATCTCTTATCGCGGTAATCTCTGCCTGATCGATATTCTAATTGCTAATTAATTGGATCATCAAATATTTAAGTTAATTTAAAGGAAAGTCCCTTTTAAACCTCATATAGCTAATTTGAATTATTTGTTATTAAAAGTCTTTGATTCTATTTGGGAAAGATAACCAAATAAAAGAAAGTTATTCATTAAAATGGCTACTGGTTCTTCTTTGACTCTAAATCATTCTCGTTCTCAAAGGGATATTCAAGGGGATCTTCACACAATTACCGTTACATTTTAGAAACCTCACACGATATCTTTATAAATTATAGTCTATGTGTTATTCTGATGGATAAGCTGTATTATTGTACAGTTTCATTAAACTCCATTAAGCTGTTTTCCTGTAAAAGACTACCAAACGTCCAAACATACATACTTTCACATTTATAATATATATCTTGATTTTCCATTTTTAGTTCAATCTACAATAAAAGGATGCTTTTTTTAGTTTTTGAAACTATCATTTATTCATTGATGAATTTATCATAAATGCGGTTTTTTTTAGAATTTAAATTACCCATTGGCATCCTATCAGTGCGTCGATACGGCCTGGTTTGCTAAATGTAGGATCATTTAAGTGAAGGAAATCTTGAAGAACTAAGTTTGAAATATTGCACGCAGAAGAAGGTGTGAAGTCATGATGTGTTTCACTTAAAAGAGCTCAATTTTCTCTCTAAAACTTACCATCAGCATTATACATTACTATATGCCAGTTTTTTTGTAAAAATTTCTCAACTCCGATAAAAATTAAATATAGATAAATTCATTTTCAAATAATATATTTCAAAAAGCTTTCAGATTCGGTACATTAGGCTTAATTATATATATGCAAAAATCTAAAGGAATCATTTTTCATAAAAATAATACTTTGAAGGTATATCAATCTTTCATTTTTGCAAAAAAATTGCATTTAAATAATTTTTTTCTTCTATTAACATTCTTGAAACAATTTTATGCATATATTTAATTCAACAAAAACTAAATATTTAAAAAATTATTCATTTATAAGCTTTATCACAAAATCACGGTCCCGAGTGTAGTCAATCAATTTAAGATATCCGACTACGTTCGGAACGTGGTATTCAAAAAGCGTATACATGAACATTTTTTTTTATATTTAGTATCACATGAATTAGAATATGCATATAAAATTCTTTTAAGATAATAATTACAAGAAAAAGTTATTTAAATGCAGTTTTTTTGGAAAAAAGGGAAGAAAGAATGTAATATTTTCAAAACATTCTCCTTTTATGAAAAATGTTTCAATACTAACAATATTTTTTCTATACACAGCTAACACTTATATAATCTATACACAGCTAACACTTATATCATCTATACACAGCTAACACTTATATAATCTATAAACAGCTAACACTTATATAATCTATACACAACTAACAGTTATATAATATATACACAGCTAACACTTATATAATCTATACACAGCCAACACTTATATAATGCTTGAACTAGGATTTTTAAAACGTTTTATTTAGAAGTGAATTTATTCATATTTTAAAATATCAGAATAGAGAAATTTTAACAAAAGCACAACGACTATTGCTTCAATAGGTCGTAACTGAAGATAATGCAAATTTTTCAAAATTCTAGTTAAGGCTCTGTAGAGAAGTCTTATATATATATAAATACAAATTTTATTGTTATGGAAGCGTTTTTCATAAAAGACGAATGTTTTGGAAATATGTATTTTTCACGTCCTTTTTTTGCCAAGAAAAATATTTAAGTAATTTTTCATTTGAATAATATTCTTAAGGTCATTTTATATGTTTATTCTAATTTAGGTGACACTAAATATAAAAAAAATGTTCCTTTATACGCATTTTCAAATCATGGTTCCGAATGTAGTCGGATACCCTAATGATGATACTTCTTAAATTAGACTCTTTGATCAAATTCTTGTCTTGAGTAAAATATATCTTACCATCAGCTGATAATAAATAATAAAAGGGATATAATGAAAAACATGGTTATATTATCAGTTCATTCCTGTGTGGTTGTTAATTCCCTGTTATGTATATATCCTTTGAATATTTTTTCTAAAAAATTAGTCAATTAAAGATGATATTCAGGATATGTTTAAGGTCATTTTCATACAGTTTTTTATAAACATAAAAATATGTTTCTACAAAGAAAATTTTTCCTTCCAAAAATATTAAATAGAATATTTTTCTTAGTTATTTTCCATTGATTTTAGTCAAGTTTAAGAAATTTTTTTATGCAATCAAATTTTTAACCCTAAGGTAGCATTGTTTCCTATATATTAAAGTTTTACATTTTTTTATTATATAATGGAAACATTTCAATAATTTATTATATTGCTAAGCACTAAATGCTAATGTAAAAAAAAATTAAATAAAAAGTTAAGCTTGTTCTTTCGTGAAAATGTAATTTTAAAAATAAACTAGTTAATACCATTGAAGTACAATTTTGAAAATTCTGTAATTATAAAATATTTAAATCTTTAAAAAAATAAAAGGACTGAACACTAATTATAAAAACATATGCATGTCTAATATTAATAATCACACATTTAATACACGACATAATAACATTGTAAATAAAAAGGATATACTCACCTTTCCTTATCATTAAATTTATTTACTTATTTTGAGCGGCATTTTGAGGGATAATGGAATATTTTGGGTTATTTTGATGAAGTAAAATTGTTAAAATAAAATATATTGACTACTATCTGAAATATAAAAGAATATCAGGGATCATTCATAGAATAATACACTAAGTGCCGCTGAATTAGGTATAGCAAGGGCTATGCAAATTGTGTAGTGCTGCACATCATTTATGAGCAAGTGAGGGTGCTGTAGTAACTGAATATGTTGCACGTACTGTGGTTATTCTGAACTAGTTGTTGGATTTACCAGTGTAGGTAAACTGCCTGATTTAAATACCGTCTATTGCGAACAATTTGTAGGTGCGCGACGCATGGGCCATTCAATTTCTGAAAAAGTCAGACAGCTAGGATTTACAAGGTCAACAGTGTCAAGAATATACAAGAATAAAGGGATGGTGGACACAAAACTAGAGATTGGGCAAACTGCAAAGGACAATTAGCCTTTACAGTGCGTGGTGAGATATGGCTTAAGAGTATTAGATGTCACCTGCGAAGCCAAACATTAGCACAAATTACTACCCAGTGGAATGACGGTGTCAGTCGTACAGTCAGTAAACGGACCGTGCAGCGCTTACTTCAACGTATGGGCTTCGGGAGCCGTCGACCTACAAAAGTACCATTTCTCAACGCTCGCCATCGAGCTGCACATTTTGCCTGGACAAGAGAAACTGGAGTGTAGTGGCCTAGAAACGAGTAACATGGAGTGGTGAGACTTAATTCCAATTACTTAACCACGGCGGGAGGTTGGGGATATGGCGTCTGGCTCATGAAGCCATGGATCCCGTATGACAGGTTGGAACTTTTCAAGGACTTGGTGGCTAAACCATGGTCTGGGGTGTTTTTCTTGGCAATGTTTGGAGTCTTTGGTGCGTGTTCCAACCTTCTTCAAAGCAATTCGCTGCGTATAGTTGCTGAGTGATCACCTCCATCCGCTTATGCTACTCCGTTATCCTCACGGTAATGTAGTTTTCCACAAATACAACTGTACCTTTCACAAGTCCCAGTTGGCTACTGGCTGGTTGGATGAGCATTCCTCTGACTTTTCTGTCTTAAAATGGCTACCTAGAAGCCCAGACTTAAATCCTAATGATCATTTTGGGGATTTTTTGGAACAAGGCGTGAAAGGCCATCACACAGCACCAACGAAACTTACAGAATTATGAACCACTTTAGCCAATATTTAGCAAGTCATTCCCGTGAAACGCTTTCATAAACTTGTTGAATCTATGCCACGTGGTGTGACACTATTTATGAAAGCCAGAGGACGCCTAACTCGTTACTCGGTAGGTAACCCAAATCCAGTGGCACTTCAGTGTATATGAACTTCAGAATGGCATATGATACAAAACAGTTTTTTTTTTCTTCCAAACATTGATTTCTGCATTTTGTTTTGAAGAATAATAAATGTACAATGTAGAACAAATTCTTTACGACTAATCTTTATTGGGATTATATTTGAATTTTTGTACAACAATTATGTGTATTAGTGTACATAGGGGAATAAATATGCATACAACGTACTCTGAAAAATATATGAATTATCATTAAAATCAAGATTAAAATAATTAATATTTTCCTCATTTTCCAAATAACCTTCATTAAAAAAAACTTAAGATTTAATTTTTCATGAAAGAGCTTTTATTATGTTACAATGAAACTAAGTTTTCAATATCCCAAGATATGTAGAAAGAAAGATCCTTCATTTTTTAGAAATTTTTTTCTGTCTTCAATTAAGTATTCTTTTTTATTTTAAGCTAATTTTCACATTTAAAAACATGTAAATGATACAGGTTCTATTCTAAATTTAGTGGGTTTTTTCCCTCAGCGAACGGGTGGACAAGAAGCAGTGTTTGCGTGCACGATCGGTGGAGGGATGATATTAGGAATGCTGGGAAAAATCGGCAGTCGAGACGATTGCACTGTGAACCGCTGTCGAAACGTCTCGTACCGAGAATCATCGAGCGTTTTCTGGAGTAGTGATACGCCATCAAATCCCGTGTAAAGGTTGGTAAAACGGGTAAAGAGACTACCGAAATTATTAAAGAGGTTTACGGTGATGCTGCCATGGGTAGATCGGATGTTTTCGAGTGGCATTAGCTGTTTCGAGAAGGTAGAGAAAGAGTGGAAGACAACGACCACTCCGGACACTCTTCGACCAGCAAGACAAACCAAAACGTGTCACAAATGAAAAAGTTTCTAAACAGTGATCGTAGGATTAGTATCAGAATGATTGCTGATTAAGTGATCATTCCTCAAAGCCATTTTTTTTAGATCGTGACAAGAACACAACCCACAGTGTTTTTCGTAGTGGAGTATCTTGCACAACACAATGTGGCATCACTGCCTCAGCCATTTTCAGCCCCGACTTGGCCCCGCCAGACTTTTTTTGTTACCAAGAATAAAATCGACGCTCAAAGGGAATCATCACGGATTGGTAGAGGCGGTTCAACAAGCCGTGACGAGTGTGCTAAGCAGCATTCCGGTTCAGGTGCCCATGAAGGCGTACGAAAACAGGAAAACTCGTTGGCAGTAGTCTATAGATGCGTAAGGATGCTACCTGAAACATTTTAATCGTTTGTACTATTGTCAAAAATAATTTTTAAAAAAATGAGTTCTACTACTTTCAGAACACACCCTGTACTTAGTAGAATAACTAAAGGTATCTCAACGGAATCATAATTATCGTAAATATATTTTACATTGACTTTTGTTTATAATTAGAAGTCTCAGAAAAAAGCTATATTTAATATTTATGTACGATATTTATTTTAGATTAAAGACGAAACAAATAGTAGATCATTCATTGATATAAATATTTATTAATGAGTGTGTGGCTAAATGTTATAGAAATATCCCACTTGAAAGCATCTGAAAGGAAACCATAATAAGTAAGGGGTGGGTAGAGAGAGGTAACAAAATGATATTTTTAAATGGAATCACAATGGTATATAATGTATTTGTGGTTTCTCCTGGAATATTTATGACTATTTCTAGAAATAAAAATCCTTAATTCAAGATTAAAGCCTTCCCACACTTATAAAATTGGTTTAAAACAAAAGTCCAATGCATAACACTTTTAAAAGATTCTTATTGTTACATTGCTTATTCCTAATATTTTTATTAAAAATTAATAATTATTAGTATACTTATTATTATTAGGAACTGACATTTAACTCCAAACGATAAAATTGTAATTTAAAATTTTCTGATAATTGTACGCGTAATACTAAATAGTTCAGATACTGGTACCTATAGAGTGATTATTATTTACTGAATGTATTTTAAAGCTTATGTTTTAATTAGTCCCCGATTATTTAAAAAAGTAGTTTTACATTTAAATAAAAAATAATTATAAAATGTTTTTTTTTCTAGATTTTATATACCATTATTTTTAAGTATGACAATCTTTAAAACTTTAAAATTAGAAAAAAAAATGTGTTAAAAAATCACCTAATCGCAAGTTTAAATAATGGGATCGTATAACAAAAACTGTTTCGAAATTATTTAAAAAATTACTTTCAAAAATATATTTTTACTTTTTAACATAAAAATAACAAAAAATAAGGTCCTTGCAAATTGCATTCCAGACATTTAAAAGACTGCATAAAAATTAAAAGGAGAAGCAATTTAAGCATCTTGCAGACCACAAACAAACCCAGAATACATAATATCTCTCACCGAAACCCCATCAGAAAAATTTACAGCCTCATTCGCTGAAGACATATTGCTAGACATTTTATTTCCTGGGGTTGCAGAAAAGGCGCATTGTTTTGGTTCTTCGATATTTTGAAGGCAAGCTTTTAACATTTTGACAGACGCATAACTCTCTCTTTGTTCCAGCATTAGAAAATAAATCATTTTACTGGAAAAGACACACAGAAGCTACTACCCCAACCGTTTCCTATGCCCACTTCAAGATGCATTCTCGACGAAAAAGAATGACAACAACACACAAAAAAGAATGAAGTGCGTTAATCATGAGACATGAAACTACACGCTTAGTGACGAGTGGGCGAAAAATCAAGGGAGAAAAGCATTTATAAATGGATCCTCTGGGACCAATTATGATTGATGAGGTAAAAGTAAACAAAAGGAGGTTCTCCTTCGTTTCTTTCGAGTGTAACTGGCGAAACAAGCGGTAGGCGTGTTATCTAAATGAGGACTGGGTGTAAAAGCGATGGTTCTTTTTCTCTGTATAGCGGTACTTTTTAATCTTTGTCCGCTCCAGCAACGTATCGGCTTGCCACTCTTTGGCAAGGTTGAGTGGTATTAGGTCGGGGGTGGTCTCCGTTAAAATGTTCTCTGGGAGTGATTAATGATGATTTTCCTTCGGAGACCTTATGTCGGGACCGTTCCCGCAAAATGTGCAGGAAATGAACCCGCATACACTTCAGGAAATACCGATTTTTATTTCGCCTAATGACGGTTTTTCTTGGTATAAAACGTACAAAAGGAATTGTCTTATATTGAAATGTCGTTTTCTATGCAGAAATCAATGACTTTTGGTTCTGGTTGTATGTAGTGATCAATAAGTTTAACACACTGATCATGATGTACTATGCATTGTAGTTTAAAAAAAACAAATGTATTTTAATTAGGTTTATATAGCTCATTAATCTACTTATTTCTTAAATTTTTTTAAACTTATCATAAAGTAAAAATATAAAAATCTGTCCATTTCAGAAAAAAAAATTTCTACGCCTGATAATTTTAAAACAAGCATATTCAATTAAATGAATAAAATTTGGAAATATAACTGCATATTCTCTGGTTGGTCCCAATGTTTCACACAAGAAGTATGCTTTGTATAAAACTCTCAAGCAATTGTATTACACTTAAATTAATTAAAATTATGATTTGTTACGGAATACAGAATCATAATTTTGTTCCTTGATAATTATTTTCAGGGAAATTAATTTTTCAAACATTCAAAGAATTTACCAGAATCTGCCAAATAAATATCTATATTCATTATTCACTATTAATAATGTAAACATATGTAATATAATTATATATTATAAATTTGTACATAATGTAAACTTTTATATAAATTGGCGTCAAAATGTTTATTTTTTCTTATTGAAGTAAATTCCTTCTGAATTCTACTCATTAGGTGTTTTTGATAATAATCTTTAAGTTAAAATATTTATCCAAGAAATTAAGAAGAGAGATATCTATTGGATTATATCTTATTCTGATGTGTTTCCATTTTGAGATATTTGCTTCAAACACCACATACAGTACACAGAATACAAGACGTCAGATAGTATATAAATACGTGTCTAAAAACAACATAAATAGATAAATTTGCATACAATTCCATATTTTTGGAATTTGATGCAAATCTCTTTGATTTCGATTACGTGTACGTATAAAAGGAAATTCATTCTTTATCATTCGCTGAACGTATTTAAGTGTAATGAATCTACTGTTATAACCACTGTGCAGGTGTTTCTATAAAAAAAATTCAGGCCAAGATATATTAATATTTTTTGTCTGTATCGTAAGAATCAATATCTTAACTTTCATTTACATTTGAAGCTGAATTGCTTAAGCATCTTACGTGGCATCGAAGATAAAATAAATTTATTATTGAGGTAAAATGTTCTCTTTTAACACTTTTATTTCAGAAGAAAATTATAAACTACTTATTTAATGTTCATATTTTTCCTTTTTTTTAGTGATTCAGCTATCCAGTTGTATATTTAAACATATCTTTCTAATCAAAACAAACGTAATAAGACAAACGTTTACTTCATATTAAATGTACTACTTCAGATTGGAACTATATTTAGCTATACATAACAATAGTAAGATATTCGGTAAGTCTTAAAAGTTTTGTGTTTACCTTGAACATTTTTTAAACCGAAAATCCAACAAAATTTATCTAAACATATATAAAGGAAGTCATCTGCTTAGATATTTATGTGGGCGTATGTTTAGTTCTCTCACGCAAATACATATTTTTTTAATCCAACGTTTCCTACGTTAGACTAAAACTTCTCTTACAGACGTATATGAATTTTTGTCACGGAACGGATGTGCAGAGCATGTAAAAACACCAACATTTGAAACAAAACACTATACTTAGATATCACTATTTCTAACTTCATAAATCACTGTACTTAATATATCTGAGTAAAATAAACTTTCGTCACGATCACTCGTATATCAACTCTTTACTACTTTTGCAGTGCAACTCTAGATTGCCAACTACTACATTATTAAAATAATGTATGGAAGTTGTGTGTGTGCAAGAGTTTTATGATATAAACAAATTTCTTTCGTAGGAATGATAATTTTATCTAAGGAAATATTTCCTCTGCAATACTAAGATAATATCTGTTTTGAATATATATATATATAATTACTAATATATGTCATTAGAATTGTAAAATAGTCAATCACAGATATCAATATTGAAAAAATATATGCATAATTTCTTTAAAATGATTAATTTAGTCTAAAGTGATGTACATTTTGGGATCATTTAACATATATAAAAATATATATATATATCATCCACTTTGATTGTTCAACTTAATATAAATTACGAAAATAAACATTAAAAATAACGTACATATTATTATTCAACTTATCACGTTCTGAAAAGTTCATGCTATCTAATATAAAAAAAATTAATAATTCAATTATTGGTGTAGAAATTATATTTCTGTAATATATTTATAAACGTGAGATTTAGCTGAAATAATGTAAAATATGTTGGTAATTAGTTTGAAAGTGGAAGTTTCCTTTTCCTGCAAACCCCAAATTTTAAATCCGGAGCGAGCACTAACTTTCCGTGGTACAAATATTTTTTTTTGCTTTAAGCGTATTTATCATATGCTTATTATGCATACCTAAATATGTTTTAATTTTTTCATGCTTAGTGGTGCATATGTTGTACCACCAATTCTTATTCATTTATTGTGTGGGAATACATAAAATGTACCACTTGTTAGAATACCTCAGAAATTATTGCTAGATGAACCACACAATAGTCAACTCTTAGCAGTTACTTAAGTTTACAACATATGTCAGAAGTTAATTGTGTGCAATTGGTTTATGCAGTAATTCATTCTTTGAACAGCTGCGAGTCTGTTGAGTGGTATATTTTGGAATTGACTGTATTGTGTAAATGAAAGTGATTCTTGAGATGTTTGATACAAATCAGATAAGTACATATATTATATAATTATATAAGTCAATATTACGCTAATTAGTACCTCACATATGCATTGCTAGTATAGAAATATAAGAACCCAAAGAGTGTACCACCACGCTTTTATGAATGTCATCTTATTTACAAATACAAAATGCGTTCCAATTATTTTTTCGCAATAATGGACACCTTTATTGATATATTGATGCTTATTGATTTTGTTATATATTTGCTGTAAGTTGCATTTTTTTTAAATAATAATAATATTTATTAAATAATTGTGCATACACACTAAAAAATATTCAAATGTCCTGACGGAGCTATAGCTCGTGTTCAGGAAAAATAAATACAAATAATACTCTTATTACGTATGTTGATTAAATAAAAACTACATAAAATAAAATAATGGATATAATAGAATATTCAATATTAAAATTAACTTTAGGTAAATTAGGACTAAACTAAAATTAAGCTTACAACATTAGATCAGAAAAACTGAAAATATTTTAATACATAGGATGAGAAGAAGCATTAGGTGGAGAAGTACGTTTATTTATTTTCCAGCTGTAAAATAACTAGCTAAAGTGCCTTGGGAGTAAAAATCGTGTTTTCAGATCTATCGTGTTGCTTGAAGCATGGTAATACAAAACAAGTGCCACTTATTTTTTCAAAACTTTAGACAACCTTTATTTGAAAAATTTTATTAATACGTACCAGCTTTTGTCCAATAAGTATAGTTTTGTGAGATCGACCAAACATATTTGTAATTATTTCCCTCTAAAGCATTATTTTTGTCAAAAATTCACCACATCAAAGAGTAAAAAGAATATTACCTACATGTTTCAGTAGAAATTCGAGAAAAATAATACTGTTAAACATCTGACCACTTACAAAGTATGTTAATAGAATTCGGGAAATTGTTAAAAATTGTTACCAAGTAAATGTACTGCAAATTCGGGATAGTAACTGATTATATATTTTTTGTGTGAGATAAACAAAGAAATCTTGTTCTGAGAGTACATGAGTTGACTTTAATAAATATGTGGGAGTGAAAAAGGAATTTTTAGTAAATTACACTGCTAGCTTCACTTACCACAAGTCTATTTCCTTCATTGACAGCAAGGTGGCGTGACGAACTCCTACACACGTAGATAACTCACACGCGTTTTAGTCATTAGTTCCCAAATTAACCAGGCCAGCATCGTAGTAGAAATTGCTTAAACACGCCTAATCGTCGCGAAATACTAGCTTGGTCTGGCTAACGTGATTAATCTATTCGTATTACCAATACTTTCAAATCGAAAACTTTTAATGTTTCCTTGTGCATTGTTGCTACTAGTTACGGGGTAAGCAATATCCAAAAACATTATGAATATTTGAAGAGCGTTTAAATGGGAAATTATACAAAATGATGTAACAAATATTGTACTTTGGAGTTCAATAAGTTAGCAGTATCCTTATTTTATTTATTGTTAACTTATTGTGTTTTTATTTGTGAATTTTCAGTGGCCATTGCTTCGAAAAAAGAATTATATATATTTTTATGAAACATTAATATATAATTCATGTTTAGTTACATTTTAAGAAACAAATCATGTATAATTTGAAATAAAAATAATAAAAAAATGTTTTTTTTATTTGAGTTAATAATGGGATAATGAAATTAAACAATTTTGTGCGTGAATGAATGCACAGAGTTGAGAGTATCAGATTCATTTTATTGATTTAAAAGTACCCGTCTCGTTTATCACCAGCTGCCAATTGGGTTTTGCCGTAGGTAGGGCTGTTGAATAACTATTTTAAAGAACATAGTCTTCATTTATACTGTGAGAAAGCCCACGGGTAGTGAGTATCATCTCTTCATCATCCACGTGACCTAAGTTTGAGCGGATAAAAATTGACCACTCAGAGAATTCATACTAAATATAGTTTATTGTTATCTCAATTTGTATTCAGCAAAGCAACGCATGTCTAGGAGGCTTATGATCAGGAGTGATGAGACATAAACTATAATTCTAATAAATAGCGTAATATGCCACTGAATCTATATTTATAGATGATTCCCTGACTTTACTAGAGTCCGCTCTAGTATTAAAGTTTAATATAATATTTCTTACCGCTAATCCAGGGCGAACAGCTATCAGTCCTTATATCGCCAATATAATCCTTGATCCAACTTGTTCCAGCAAATGGTCGATCTTCTGGCTTCGAACTCACTTAGAACTCTCCTTCTCAGAACTTCACTAGCACAATTAAACCTCCTCATAGGACTTCACACGAATACTAAATCTCCAATATATACACAATTTCTTATCTGCATAATTGTGCTCTTTTCTTGAGTCGGTTAGAAAGAATTTCCATTCTGGTCCCAAATATTTCCCAAGAGGTTTTAATACAAGACACAACAAAGCCCCACCACAACTGTTGCAAAAAGGGTTGCAATTATGATCTTCTCTAGATTTTCTTTTGATTTTCTTTTTTCTAAAATTTTCTTTTTGACTGTGAAATAAGTTCGAAAGTAAATACGGCAGTATTTGTTTTGCGCTCTGTCAGTAAATTTAAATTTTCATGAAAATTTACGGACCATAGTAAGAGATTGATTAAGAAAGAATAGCCGCACAATCTTTAACAACCCCCTCAATTGCATAGGATAGACTCTAGTTGCAAATGGCATAAACATAAATCTGAGTACTCCTATACACTTAATTTAACAGACTAATATAAAAAGAAAGACATAATTAAAATAATCCTACCTTGATCAGTCGTTTAGAGGGCTTTTATACTTAAGTACGAAGGCATGCTCAGAACACAGAGGAATACACTAAAAATGTTATTTCTTCATACTATATCGATTATACAACATAGGCATTTGTTACACTATCTACATAACTATATAAATTGTAACAAGTACCGCACACATTTCAAGTTGTTTGATAACATATACAGATTTTCAATCCTATAAATCTGTAAAGAAATCTCGACTTCCTTCATGTATAAGAATACAATTAGATTTTTCAAGCAGTTTCAGAAATGGGCAACATAACAGTAAAGTTCTATGTTGTTTTTAGATGAGTAAAACGTGTAGCAATTCTCCACACGTGCTATAGTGACTCAAGTCTAAAAATATATGGCGGCACATATACGATGCCAAAACAATGAAACATTCCACAAGGCTTATGGGATGAAAAAAAATTAGTGTCTTTCATTGCTGTTGTTAGCCAACATATGTCTAAAACAACTACGAGTGAAACTCATCTCTTAGTTATGTGATAAGTTGAAATTAATTACATATGAATATTCATATCTAACAATTCATAGATTAAATTTTCATGAATGATTTGCTCGTTGAAAGACTCATAAGGACAATTTAGTGGCAAACAAAAATGCAAGTCCTTGGCAGGGCAGGTAACCATCCAAATTGGAATTAATCGATAATCTATGAAGTATTGTGAAAAAATGAAGACGAATAAGTGCAACTACACAGTTCTACAGCACTTTATAAAACATAAGGCACGTTTGGTGTATAGAGATTTCTACAATTTACTTTCAGCCTATTAGTAATATCATGTTTAACAGGATTGCAGTAGCGATTAAAACAAAATAATAGCTAAAATATATATTATATGACTTTACTGAAATAACTTTTCAAGACTTTTTTTTTCCTTTTTTAAAATGTTCACTTGAATTCCAATAAATCTGATTTTTGTGTTATTGGTCCTAAGTTTTTGTTAGTATCTGTAAAAAAACAAACAAAAAAGATATGCATTTTTTAAAAGTTTTTTTGTGGTTAAAATACCTGACTCGATTAATGAACAGGTTTCAATCAAATAAATTTCTCAAATAAGAAAAACAAGTCAGAATTAGAGATATTTATATATTTCTTTGTTTAAAACCTGTGAAGAGTTCTCAAAGAATTAACAGAAATGAAAAAGAAATATTCAACCTGACAACATTATTTTACATATTCAAAACTTTCAACATCTCCAAAATTGATCAGATGTTCGAAGCTTACTAATTAATTTATCCGTGCTTTCATGAGCAATATAGTAATTTAATTCTACTTATATATTTTTCATAGAAAAACAGAACAAATCATTTGAACAGTTAACAGGGGTTATTAAGAGAAAAAAAATAAGAAGTGCATCTAACTTGTAATGCAACATGTAACATGTTCTATGTTATTTTTAGCAGTTAAATTTTACGTAGATCAAGCTTGGTTTTTACAGGTAGGATTATAAAAATTTAATTTTATTGTGAATCGAGATGTGTAGCTTTATGTCTTAGTTTTAATTGTATATAACAGCAAACATATTATATAACTTTAATTGTTTTTGACTCATTTACGTATAAATTGGGGGACCTAGAGAACTTAAAATCCTCTTATTGATGCAATTATATTTACATTCAATATATTATTACTGTATTTATCTTTCATTTCTGCTTACTAGCTCTTAGACTTTGGTTAGGTTTCTTTGTATACTGATTCAAGATAGTCCAACTCGTCTCTCAATTTGAACAACTGCAAGCTAAAATACGAACATTTTTACGTGACTGCTGTCGAGATAATATTAATTTTCAATTCAATGTAATTTGAAAAAAGCTTACTTCTTTTCCTGAATAAAGAGTAATATGATATTATTATTATTTTAAGATGTTTCTCATTTTTATCTTCAGAATATCACACATTAAGGGTAATTTAAGTATGATAATTGCAAAAAATCTATATTTCCTACTAAACTAAAATTTTATTTTTCTATCAAACATAATGTCGTAACCAATATGTCTCATACTAATGAACGACGTCTAGATAACGCCTCATTTTCCACATTCAATCTAGGTTCGTCCAAGTAAATTTAAAGTGTATCAACCGCATTGTACATCTCCACTGTATTGCATCAGTAAAATATTTCAATCTTATCAAAGTAATAATAATTTTCGATGGTAGAAATACAATATTTAAAAATTAGTTGTATTTTTTAAGGAACATCTTGGTCATAACATTAAAAAATAAAAAAAATGTTTATCAATTATTACAGATTGCAGTGAATCCGCTTAATATATCTTGTTTCTAAAACCTTATGCTTAACGTCATGATTTTGTTCCACTATATTTCATTATTTTGTAAAGAATATACGTACAACATAACACCGTTCTAACAATTATTGAATTAC
The DNA here is from genome assembly GCA_019973935.1 of Trichonephila clavipes. NCBI lineage: Eukaryota > Metazoa > Arthropoda > Arachnida > Araneae > Nephilidae > Trichonephila > Trichonephila clavipes. The sequence goes on along the minus strand of BMAU01013057.1, from coordinate 10,961 downwards.
AATATTATTTTTTAATGTTAGTTTTATTAAAGATAAACTCTTATGCTTTATCCCCATAATTGTATTAACATATAAACTGGGTGCCGTTAGAAGATAGCTTCAGTTAATCAAATATTTTTATTGGATATTTTGAAATAATTTCTAGTTATTTGGTCGAGAAGCTGAAATTATTAGAGAAACCGCAAGTCTTGCAAAATATCTGAAATCTAATGTAAACCTTATAATTTCTGCAATGTACTCATACTTTTTATTTGCAATAAAATGACTCCACTCAATACAGCTTAAAAGGAGATTTAAATATTATAACTGCACATTTAAATTATTTTATAATGTTGTATTTCTTAAAATAACAAACATATGATGAGAAAATTTTCAAGTATATGTAATACTTCCATTGTGAAATGTTTGACAAATAAATATCCTTTTAGATAAAGCTGATAATTGCGAAATGTATTTAAATTTGTGTCAATATTAAAATGAAATGTGTTGACACAATTCTCTGAAATGTATTTATTTTATTAAAACTTACCCCTTAAGCTTCATTTCACATGAATATTTGAATAAAACTATTCAGTGGATTTTTTATACATCCCTTAATTAAAATACACTCTCTAAATAAAAGTGGTGCACGAAGGACAAATTATCCGAATGGAAAGAAAGTCCGTAGTAGCGATGAATATATATTGAAACGAAATGCTTTCACTATATTAGACATCGAAATTTTTGTCGAAAAATGCCGCTGCAAGAGAAAGAATAATAATATTGCAATGCCTTCATCTATCTCTGATGCAAGCTGATAATCTGCTGGAGATTTCCTTGAGTTCGCAATTGCACGTCCACTGTATCATTTGTCATATACGTTCCAATTAGTAAGTTTGAATTCGATCAAAGGAGGATTGGAGGCGTCTGCTCCTCACAGCCCAAAGAGTACTTTATTGAAAGGAGATCTAGCAATCGCTTCGGACAGGAAAGTGTCTAAAAAGGAAGAATACAATCGGCAGAAAGATATTCCTTATACAGGAAATGCCTGTTTATATGTAATACCAGGATGCGTGAAAAGAAGGTTAACACTGTAGAGCGTAGAACACGTTGACGTAATGTCTTGTTGTAAATGGACTAATGACCATTTACAACACAACCATTCTAAAAACTCGAGACCATTTACAAAGGGTTACGGCAATTAAATGAAGATAAGACTTCGTGGGGGAAAATAATTTGTTCAGTATTCAACAGCGTTTCTGGATGCCGACAGACATATATTTGCAAGTTAATGGAATAACTGAAAACAAGTACGTTTCAGTTTGTGATATCCTCGACGAATGAGTTTGTGCGCAATCACTTCCGTGGTATCAGCTCCATTCACTGAATCACCTACTGATGATCACTGCAACCTCGAGTTCTCTTATTTGTCATTGAATACCTTCTTGGCCGTCAGTTCACGCATTCCTTTAACTATCATTGAATGGAAGCATTACCTTAGCCTGAATGACAAGTGATCTTGCAATCTGATCAATCTGCTTCCTTCAGTACAAGTGCACATCCTTTCTCAAATGGGGACACCTGATCGAAATGTTTGCAATTTCATGAGCTAAGTACTGGTACAACGCACAATGGTTGACAGAACTATATTTGCATACATTTTATTCCTCTGTATTATGTACCATCAAAATGCTAGTCAGTCATCAGCTACCAAAAGTTAATTATTTGAATATTCTGTCTTGAGATACGTGCATCGACACATTAGCAGTCTTTAATAAATAACGTTTTGCTAACATTTCATATTATATTATGAAGCGTATTAGTTCATATAAAATTTGTTAACGCAACAATACAACATTTAGAAAGGAAAGAAAAAAAAGCATTTTTGACTTATACATGCATACATAAGTATGTGTTACAACTTGTCATGTGCTAAACAAGAAAGAAAAAAATCCAAGATACTAGTGTGGTATGTTTAGTGTATCATTTTTTAAATAATAAGTTTCATCATATTACTTTTGATCTGAAGGTTCGAATATTCTATTATTTTGGAAACAGGCTTTCAATATCCTATTTTGGAACGCGATAACTTAATGCTCATAACCAAAGTTTAACGCCATATCATGGCATGTGTTATAGAAGAGCACGTTAGAGTCTTAAAGCCTCTGTAAGTCCACCATGTTGTGGGGTCAGTTTAGAAAGTGGGTACGGGTTTATGTGTCATTCTTGTCACTCGACCATGGATATATATAACGAGGTCTGTCTACATCAACCTTTTTGTTTCCCAAGATTGTGACTTAAGGTTTCTGAACAAGATTCTAGGTGGCTTAAAGCATGATTGACGCCAAGAACTGGTTGTGATCCGATACCTGACTCTATAAGGGGAACGGAGAAGTTTCCTGTTATGGCATAGAGGAGAATACTCTTTCACGAGTGATTTTAGAAACAAACTTGTTCCTCACTCGTCATCAAAGTTGGTAACAAAAATAAATATAGCTCGAAGAATCTTAGAGATTATTTGACGATAATTATTTGATAAGGAAACGTTTTAGAAGGTCTTATATGGTTAATTGCAATCTATAAGGTGACGCTGAACGAAACATTGAAGTCAATGATGTGACAGTAACTGTGCGTTTCATTTGCCTAATGTGATTTTGGACTTCACTTGATTATGAGAACCATTCATGTGATTTTTGAACATTATTGCGTGGATTTAAATGTATGTGATTTGTTTCATGTAAGTAGGAAATCCATAATTATTACAGATTTCCAGAATAAGATACGATTTACTCCGAAAAACCTTGCTCGTTCATATTAACTTTCCGAAATATTTAAAAGACGATCATCAACCTACCTTTCATTTTAGTTCAAAATTAGGACTCTAAAATGTTTACCAGTTATTTGTTTCCAATAAAAGTCTATGGAGGATATATATTACTGATGGATATCAGTGAACAGCTGAACTAATTTGAAAGGTCCCTTAAACAATAGTTAATACACGATGTCAATAAAATGTTTTGGGTTTTATTTGTTATTTTTGGATAACATAAGCAGATAATTATGTTTCCAAGTTGCTTTCGAAATAAGCCATGGAAGTAAATAAACTTTCCCATTTGTAGCTGAATTAATTATTCTTAAAGAAGGTATGCAAATTGTTCTAATATTCAAACACAGCGTGCGTACAAGATCCAGGCTTATGAATTATTCCTTAGCACTTCCATTTAAAGCATTTTAGTACACTTATGTGTTATTCTTTTGAATCTAAAATTGACTAATGTAGTACAGAGGAAAGACTTGTTTATGTGTTTCGTCTTCAAGTTAAGGGTGGGAATGGTGGAAAATATTCTTCTTATAATGAAACTCAAATAGATGTTGTTGACTCAAATTTTGAAATTTTGCTTTCAATTTCCTGTAGAGTAATTAATGTATGAATTGGATTAGATTTTTTTTAATTCGAAAAATAACATTAATTTCATTTTTTATGTCTAAAAAAAGCATGTGAATTGTAGCGCAATGTGTACATTTTCTTGAGATTTAGTTTCTTTTAATTCGATGACCCTTTGGCAAAAAGTTAAATTGAAAACTAATACGTTTAATGAATGATGATTTTTCACATACAAATTTCAGAACCTTGAAAATTTGCTAACTTTAGGTTTTTCATTACTGTACTAACATATAGTTTTATGCACTCATATTAATATGTGGTCCTTTTAGTTTTAGTAGACCTATAATTGCAATAGGTTTATTGTGCTAAAATTTCGAGAATGATACCAGGTGTCCCTAATTAAATTTGAAATTTGCGAGCAGTCTGTAGCAAAAACTATTTAGCATAATTGTATGGAAATTGGGTAACGGCAAAATTAAATGATGGAAATTTTATTAGGGAATGAAATCAATGAGTTTTAAAAAAAACACCACTAGATAGCGTAAACTATTGGCATATGTAAATGCCGTGCCATTGTAATCCTGAGCTTGCTCGGCAACCCACGGGATATAAAAATGCGAGAGACGAAGCGTAATCATACTCGTTTCTAAGTCAAGGAAGATGGCATTGACTCTCCAGAAACAAGCTTTACTGGTGAAATTGTTTTACCAAAAAGGAGTCTCTGTTACCGAAACTTTTCAGAAATTTTGGTTTCTGAAGAGGTAACGAAAAAGTCCAGTAGTCAAGGACTAACAAACATTATCAGAAAATTTGAAGCAACGACAACATTGGGGATTCAGTCAGAAAGGGGACGAATATGCGTTGCAGCCCAGGTAGTGGATGATGTGGTGATGCTATTGGAGGAAGACAGATTGCAAAACAATTGGTATTGATAGTGTTCGGTGTATTGCAGCAGCTGTTGACCATCCTCGTTCCACAGTTCATAAGATACTTTGAAAGGTCTTGCGCTACTACTCCTGTAAACCTTTGATAGTGTATCAGCTCTTACCAAATGATCTGGGCAGTCGAGAAACTTTTGCGATGCTGTTTATTACACGAGTTGAGTCCATGGAACATTTGTTGACCGACGAGGCCAGCTTTTATCTGGAAAGTGCGGTTGACATCCATAATTGCCGTATTTGGGCTGGTAGAAACCCTTATCAATTTCCACAAATTACATTACATTCCTAATGGTTTGGAGCGGTTTTACTACAACCTTCATTATGGGTTCGTTTCTTTCGAAAAGCACAGCACCGCAGGGTGTGTCACATGCACCGTCACTGATCAACGATAAATTTCATTATTAGAGAAATCCGTTTATCCGGCTCTTCAGGTGAAGAGATATGACGGGGATGATGCTCATCCCCGCATCAACTGTTGTGTGAGAAAATGCTCCGACACCCTTTTGAGGATGACAGAATCATCAGCCGTCATTTTCCGATAGCTTGGTCGTCTAGATCCCTCGACTTGATTCCTTACGACTTTTAGCTGTGAGAATACCTCAAAACCATGGTTAACCATGATTCCTTTATATCTGTATCCGGCCTAAAAGAAAGTGTAGAATGCAATGTGTGAAACATCCCCCTGTTCATGCTGCTTTCAGCAGTCTAACATGCCATTTTACGCTTATAGATTGTAGCCGACAATTCTAAACAGCGTGTCGAGCATGTTTTGCAAATTTTTGTAGATAATTTTTATGTTCTCAATGAAGCTATAATACCCAGCCTAGAAAAAGGTTTAGAAACTCATTGTCATTTTTCCCTTTAATAAAACTCTCATCATTTCATTCTGCCATTACCCAATTTTCATGCAATTTCACTGTATAGTTTTGGTTACAAACTTCTCACAAATTTCAAGTTTAATTATAGACACCTCATATATCAAAAATTCAATGAGTTCACTTGACACCAGCTGTTTGCCTTTTTTCTGTTGTCTTTCGAACCACATTTTTCTAGAATTAACTTAAAAATTGCACAATAGCTTAGTTTTACTAAAAATCACTGTTTGAATTCTTTAAAATCTAACGAACATGTTTTCTCAATGATTTGTCAACTAGGTTTAAAATAATGGATGTGTGAATCAGTATATATTGATGATAGCGGTTTTAATTTTTTTAATATGCGCAATTGCTCTTTTATAATTCGAGAACTTGTCTTCGAACAAGTTTCTAAGAAATCGATTAGTTTGAATCCAACATGAGAATCAACCGCATAATTCTTCACTCTCGCGGTAAAACATAACATAAAAGATCGTAATTTTCGAACGTCAGATAACATAACATTATGATCAAAACGAAAATGTTAGCCATCTTTTCAGATTTCTAATAGGCCTTAGCAAGTTGTAGTCTCTAAAATTCGTTATTTTTGGAAGCCTCAGTTTTTTCAAGTTATTAAATTTAATGAACATAAGTTAGCAGGTAGAGAGAAGTTTCTAAATGTAAGTTTTCTTTATAAATTTCGGGATTAACTCATACTGTATTCTCGTGAAGTATCCTGAAAATAATTATGTTATTCAATTAAGTTGTCAACATTTTTCTCATAAGATATAAATTAAATTATATTAAAAGCTGTCCGAGGTTTCACATGGCATTTGAACATTTTTGTTTAATTAACTCTAACTTTGCAACGATTCTAAGGCCATTTCATCAATTTCTAAGCCTTAGCTTTGAGTTCAGTTACTTGTTCTTTAAGAACGTGTTTAATTTTATAAATAGAACACGCAGCCATGACAAACAAAGGAAAGCAGAAAGAAACAAAAATTAAGAAAAATCAGTAAATATTGCTCTGAAAATGTTCTCTGGAAAACATTCTATACTGAAACATCTGTAAAGCATTCGTCCGTGGGTGATGCCTCATTTCTGAGTTATCTTCGTGACCTTGGGGTGTGGGAGGGGATAAAGAACCATGCGTTGTTCTAATCTTAATGTATCCTTATTGAGGTCTTAACTTAAACAGTAACAATGATAATATTTATATTTTAACTTAGTGGATCTGAGGTGATAAAACACACTATACGTATTACCAAATAAGCGCGATCCTGACCACTATAAATACTTTACAGCTTACACCTAACCCCTGTTTATACACAGTTCCTAATAATTAGTAGATCAGTCCTACTCTATATCCTAGGTAGCAGCCTCTCGAATCTTCAATGCAATTCCTTTATCTCGCGTGTGAATGGTATCCACCTTACTTGAACTCACTTTCACCGATACCTAACACTGGAATATTGGCTTGCTTCAACTTCCGTGTTTTAACTCAGACTAGCATAATCACTTCCCAAATTGCCACACCGCTTACACTAAACTCCTGCTATTTAAAAGGTTCCTAATTTGCATAGTCACGCCTCACTTCTGGATTTGGTTGGAAATAATTTGCCTTTTTCGGCCTTAAAAAACCCAAGAGGAAAATTAATAGAAAGCGCAATGAGCCCGTCACACATCTTCATTCAGAAAATGTATGTCAAGGAATATGAAAATAAAATTGACAAACTACACAATATGTTACTGTTTATTCTTTAAGAAAAAAAGGGCTACTTATTCTAAAACATAGTAATTGTCTGCCATGGTGGTAGTATAGAATGCAAACACAGACGTTAGAATGCTAGAGTATTACCATTCTGCTATAAGCAAATTATTTGCCTTATTATTTAGGTGGATTCAATTTACGAGTATTTTTGTGAACAGCATTAATAAAATGTTATTTTAAAATAATCTTTTTTAAAATAACTTATCAGGAACTGACCCGCACGTACGCACGCACACACACACATAATAAATATTAATACGAGTACATTGTTTTTAATAAAAAATAGATACCCCTCGGATTTATCTTTTGAAAACAGAAACCAATTTCAATATACATTCGACACTTCACAATACTTTTCCTCTTGATAAAAAAATATTTTAAGTGTACCTTTACCATAATTGTATAAATGTAGATAAAACTTCCAAGTAACAGATTATAATTTTTATCTATTTACATTTATAAACCCAGTGGCAGAGTGCTTAACGCATTATGCTTCCACACTACAGTTACGAGTTTCAAATCCCGGACTGGACATTGTTGACTCAGCTTTTCATCCCTTCAATGGGTCGATACAAGCTTGCTTGGGAACTTAACACTAGGGATTTTCAAGTCAGACGGACCACCTGACCGGAACTTCTCATGAACCTCAGGGCCCAAGGTCACGTACACTGAGTCGGGCACAGTAGTCTTGGTCCCTCATTGGATGTCTCGGCACTGAATTAAGTTAAGTTATTTACATTTATCGGATGACACATAAAGAAACATGCCCGTCTTCCGATTGTTATTAGAAAAAGTTCAAAGATAGTACTGAAGAAAAGAATGATTAATATCCCCCCCCCGAACAGCAAAATTTATTCATGGGGCTTCTGAAACAACCTAAACTAATAATATAGAATTGGTATTAAGGTTTTTAGAATAGGGCATAAAATCCTAAAGTAGAAATTACAAAATGTCTTATAGATAAATGAAATCATGAGAGTAAGATAATATTATTTATTGCTTTGTATAATTCAACAGAAATATATATAAAAGATAATTATCTTTCTTCCATAATTCAGATTCACTGTAACCATTTCCTTTTAATAATGTTGATGTTCTAATACGGACAAAAAAACTTTAATACCATTATGGTTCCTTAGAAGTTCAACAAAGAATGCAAATTCTTTATCAAAAGTAAATATCCCAAGCAAGTATTTTATATGATTGGCGGATTCTTATTATCCATAGCCTAAGAGGATAAAGAGAGCGAAGATTTTGCACCGAGGTCCTATCAATATAAATGAGAAAACTCAATGATGAGGTACAATTTTCTTGGAAGAAAGCCAAATTAAGCAAAAGGTCTAAGTTTCTTGCACGATTTTCCATTACAAACATTGGCGTATTCATTGTATTTTAAAGGCTAGCATCAGCAGAAATTAGTTAAGAATTCAAAGACTTTCCTCCTTTCTTTTTCTTTCATTCTCATCCTTTTTAAGGATTGGAGATAATTTTGTTCGGCGTGTTGAAAGAAAGACTTTGTTTAACTTCCTATCTACCTAATTTGAAAGAAAAACGTATTGGACAGTTTGATCTTGTTGAGAAGAGTATAGTAAACTGTTTGACCACAGGATAGTTTGCATGGTTTTGTTGATGAACCTCAGGCATTGGTAACAGTGCGATTATTGCATTACTTGAAATTTAATTAAGAAATTCACTGAACAAATAAGTTGGGGTTTCACTGCCAGATTGACTTAAGTTTTAATTTGGTCTTAAAGTAAAGAACATATTTTTATTTATTTATATTTTATTTTATGAAAACGTATATAATGCTTAACATACATCATTTTTTTAAGATTGTTTAACAATTAATCGATTCATTTCTTTGAATTAAACGTTTGTTATTCAATCATTTTTTTGAAATATTTATATATATATATATATATATATATATTGATTAAGAAAAGCAAATGGAGGTTAAATTGTCATTAATGTAATACTTTATAATTATTAATCTAGGCATACACAGGATATTTATTTCTGGAAAGTCAAATTAAAATCAATGATTTTATTTTTAAAGCCAGTTTATCGATATAATTTTTTTCATTGTACAAAGTTCTTAGCCATGTCTTTAATTTATGACAAAAAATAGCGTTTATTTTCAATCAGTTTACAAATTTATATACAAGTGAATAATTATTTTCATTAAATTAGGAAAATAACAAAAAAAGAACAATATTTCCTATATCATGTAAATGCTTTTTCATTGATGAGATCAGGCAAATGTCAGATGAGTCTAAGTTTGGTGAATAGGGGGATGTGGAAGCACGTTAGTGGGAGTTCTGACAAGGAACTCCTTTACCAATTGGGATTGGTGTGCTGATGCGTTGTCATATGGAATATACCAATCGTCACTCTGCCCGAAAGGACTCCGTTAAATGACGTCTTCGAGAAACGTGTAGTTTCCAAAATTTCTGCAAGTGTTAGGTAACGATTTTTTTTGAACACATTCAGACACCAATAAAGCATTTTTGCGTTCCGTGAAGTCGAAGGTAGTTCCACGCGTCTATTGTACCTCGCGATAGAATATCTATCATCTTTAAAACGCCGATGCTATTCGTAAACCTTGTATCTCTTCATGGTAAATTCACCATACACCTTACTTAGCATTTACAAAGTCTAATTGGGTGTTTTCCCTAAGCATCCTAAACGAATCTATTGTTCAACAAAAGCCATCTTTCTTTCACCGCCGAGCAAAACTAACTAGCTTTGGAAGATAGCTGCTGCTCGTCTGGTTCGGTCACATGGCATGGACTAAACCAACCTGGTCAGGTAGGGGAGGTTGAGAGAATCCATTTCAAGTGCGTTAGCTTTGAGTTATTGCTCTTCATCAATGGCACCAGTTAATCCCGAATTATACATATATATATATATATATATATATATATATATATATATATATATATATATATATATATATATATATATATATATCATAAATCCCATTCTGTAGTTATTTCAAAAGATGACTCACATATTTAAGATAAAAATGATACAGCATTTACTACTTTTATATGTAACAAATATTGCCTTTTTCATTCTTTGGAAAACACCTTCATTTTAAAAAACCAAATATCAGTACAATATTTGTGCTCACTTAATCCGTTTTATCCCAATTTATTTATTTTATTCAAATTTGAGTAGAATGATTTTTTTTCTAAAGTTAGTTCAATCTAAATAAACTAAATATAACAAAATTTGAAAATTTTGTTTATTTTATATAATAAATCTGGTCCGTCCTCTAAATAGGACAATGAGATAAAGAGGGTAAATTGTGCACTTCCAGGTTTTAGTGTTCTCTTCAAGGATGAAAAGAAAGTTATTTCCAAATAAAAAATGTACTTATTTTGAATAATACTTTCTAGTTTACAAAGCATTTCGTTTTTCAGTTAAAATTAACTCTAAATTTGGTGCAAAGAAAGCCTGATAAAACGTTTTGTCACATTTGCCACAGTAGGTTTTTGTTTTCCTTTGCAGCTCTATCTTTGACCACAACGTTATTTTTCTTTCTATAGTAAAAAAATGACCAACACTATCTTTACGAACCTCTTATTTTGCACTTAAAGCTACAGTCAAGATCCTAGGTCTGCCGTTTGTTCTTATCACAGTTTTTTAGATGAACTCTTAGAAACTCCTTGACGTTTAAGGCTTTATTTCTGTTGCAAAATTTGTGAATTATCCAGGTGAGTAGATATAAAATGCCGGTTCTGGGACAAGTGGAGCGTGGAGCCTCCATAGACTTAACATGGGGCCGGTTCTGGGACAAGTGGAGCGTGGAGCGCGGCTGACGCCTGGGGGCAGAAGAGATAAGGAAAGGGTGACAATGGGGGCTCTCCTTACCTGAAAACATTCTGCGCATGCGTTATGAAAATTTGAAATGTTGGGAATTCATTGAATAGACTGTTTATTTTTCAATTAATAATTTTTAAAATAAGATTTCAATAATATTTTCTATTTTTACTTTTAGTGCAAACAATAATGACAAAAAATAAACA
>BMAU01013048.1:0-23232 GCA_019973935.1 Trichonephila clavipes | reverse complement strand
GCATTTTAACCTTACCAATAATAAACGAGGAATTAAAAAAAACTGTACGTAAGCGTGTTATCACATTTCTTTTCGACATATTTTATACTAAATATAGTTAAAAAATATTTTCAAAACTCAGAGCGGATTTAGCGGGAAATTTTATTTTTGTTAGTTGATTTAGTGTCTTTTTGCTGGCTGCATGACACAAGAGAATATAATGAAAAATATGTTTCCTCAATTGTAATAAAAATTTCTAATGAAAAGAGATAGAAAAAAAGTAGGATTTAATAATATATTTTTAAAGTAAATGCCCTTTTTGTGGGACGCTAGTATTAATATTCGATTCGTAATTGCTTACTATTTTTACTTTAAAAAATAAAAAAAATATCTGTAAGGGAATTCTGATGTACAAAATATAGTTCTTCGTTATGAAAGAATGACAAATATTTTTTCTTCATCTATAGAAAAGTTATGTACATTTAATTAAAAATAATTAGCAACTTAATTACCTATTGTTTTTTATTGATGTCACTTTAAATTTTTATTAATTTGCGTAAAGAAAAACTTAGCTCTCTCTTTTTACAACGTTTAACGTTAAGAAAGCTAAGAAACTAATTATTTTAAATAAAAATATTTAAAACCTATTGACATTTCTCACGCACAAGCACAAATATATAACACCCATTTGATATAAATATTTCTTTCAAATATAGAAATGGAAATCTTGACCTCCATGATATATAATTCCTTAAATTTTGCAATTAAAAATAATTTTTATTGTAAATTCAAAAATCAACTTCCATATTTACGATTAGAAAACATATTCACAATTTCAAAAACATATACATTTTTTTCTCTGTTTAAAGTTTTAAGGGAAAATGCTTTTTTTATAATTTGGGTACATTAATACTAATATTAAATAAAAATGAAATATGAATTTTTGAATATTATACAGGGTAAAGCTTATTTTTAATACATAAGGAAAAAATGAACTTGTTTTTCATTTTCTGCAAAATAAATGAAAGAAATTGTTTATATGAATTTTAGGGAAAACCAGTAAAATAACATTCCTTAAAATTCATGAACTGTCCCTTATAACTATATTCGTTATTTTCTGGTACAGAAGTTTTGCTTTTCTGCAATCTAATTTATTCAATATAACTTCACATGACAATTAAGTTCGGAATATTTTTAATGCTTTTATACAAATATTATTTTACCAAAACATTTCAACTCGAGAGGTAAAATGAAAATACGCTTCCATACCGTATAAACATATTTATTTAAGAAATTGAAAATGGGAAAATTTGATAATTGAAAGTTTATATTGTGCGAAGCTAAATTTAAAAATTGTCTTGCAGTTGAAAAATTTTTAATCAAGTCAATTCCTTACCACAACAAAATATCAGTTGACAGTATTATACGTTAAAATGTGGTGGAATTCAAAATATCAGTAAATATTGCGACTAAAAGTTTAATTGTATACTGAACTAGAAAGCGCAGTAAAAATTTCAGATGTTTTCCTATTTACGTGAAGATCTTCAGGAAATCAATATATTAACAAATATAATAGATGCAGAACTTGTAATTTGGTGCTTGTTGCATAAAATGTATTAGATAATGAAAAATAAAATTATAATGATAAAAAAGAACAGGAGGGAATCCGAAAAGGATTCCTGAATCCTAATTGTGAAAACTGACATCAAATTTCGCTGTGGGGAAAGGATAAAATTATTATTCCTTCAATTAGGTAAATGTTGTGTGATCCACATGATAAACTAAATGTCAAAACAATTTGTTGTTACGATATGAAATATAGAAGTGACAAATAGGATTTTGGTTATGGCTTCCATATTATCTAATCACCTCATCATCCGGATAAGATCAAAGGTTCGTCACCCCTTTTATGTTATTTCTGACGTGAAACTAATTTAAACACCAAACTATTAACATCGTTCGATTACGGAATTATCCTTAAGCTAATGTTTGTTTTCACGCCTCAGAAAATTTAATCCACGCCTTTCAGAAATAGAGACCTATCCTATACATGTGTTACTCATCAGACAAAATGATACAGAAATGTTATATCATTTGGTAATGCTGAAATTCAAATTAAACTATTGGGTATTAAATGACAATCATTCGGTTATTAATATGTCAGGGAATAATCATTATATATCTGTATATCTGATCTGTGTTCGAACAATATCTATTAGTGATTAAATCCTAATAATTTATTACTGGTGGCTGATTAAGGTACATGTATATAACTTGCAATGATAGATAAACACAATCAAATTTCCAAATAAGTAATTTCTATCAGAGAATAAATAATAAAAATTGAACATTTTAGGAATTGATTAATGAGTTTCACCACATATTCAAATAAGTTTGCATATTTTACATTAGTCTCTATCGTATTTCTTATTAAGTCTAAAATTTTTAAATTTACTTTTACAATTTTAAATTTATTTTAACTAGGTATATAATGGATTGAAATTATAAACATGCGTCTTAAAATGATGAGAACAGAATGTTACAGATACCAAATTTCTCATTTCCATTTAGGAAGAAAGAAAAGTTGCTCCTTTTTTTTTACTTTATAGACTTAGACATTTATAGTGTGTAGAAATTTTTAGAACCATTTTGGACACTTTTGTTACGATTCAGAACATTTGATTTATTTTTAAATTATCTGACTACGTTCGGAACCGTGATTTTGCAAAAGTGTATAAATGGATAATATTTATGATATTTAGTGTCACTTATATTAGAAAATAAGAATAAGAATAGTATCACAATAAAACATTATTTAAGTACAATATTTTGACAAAAAATGAACACAGAATGACCATTTTCAAAATATTTTTCTTTTGTGAAAAAATGCTTCTATTGTAATAATATTTTGCCTGTATATAGCTCAGACCTCTGTACAGAAGCTCAATTAGAAATTTTGAAATATATAACTTAGAAGTGGGTGTATCCATGTTTTACGACAACAGAGAGGAGAAATTTTAAGAAAAAAACATCAATAATTATTTCAATTGGTTGTAACTCTGAAAAAAATGTGAATTTTTCAAAAATTCTATTTGGGCCTCTGTAGAGAGGTCTGAGCTATATACAGGCAAAATATTATTATAATAGAACCATTTTCACAAAAGGAGAACATTTTGAAAAAAGATTATTCTAAGTTAATTTTTTGCAGAAATATTGTATTTAAATAACTATTTTTTGTCAAAATATCCTTAAAACAATTTATACTTGTATTCTAATCTAAGTGAGACTAAATATCAAGGAAATTATCCATTTACGCGCTTTTTTAAAATCATGGTTCCTGACGTAGGCGGATACCTTAAACGATTAACCTGAAATTTTTCTTTTAGATCTGTAAGTTTGCATTGTGTTTTCTGTAGAAGAAAGATTTAAGTAAATTATTCACCATTTTTCTTTCACTACTTTCCAGAATCCATCCATCCAGGGAAGTCTGTACTAAAAAAACCCCATTTTTTCAGTAAAGGGACAATGTTTTATAATTTAAACTGCAGAGGACCTAATAAGAATTTGTGGGAAAGATGTATGTGCAACATTTTTGTGTCACGAGGAATTAAATGGTAATTTTTGAAATATTAATAGTGGCTTTGTCTTGAGGCAGTTTTTCATAATAGAAATCATTGAGTTATAACAAAGGAATTTCTTTTGTAACCAACCATTGCCATTATATTGATAATTTGATTGCATGATAATGTAAAATGATTGTTATAATATGAATAATTAATTTTATGTTATTTTCTACTCTTCCAATTTTAAACTTACATTTTAACCCTCTAAGCGGATAGCACGGAAAATTCCGTCAGTGTAAAGATGCTTCGAAAATGCACTGCACGGATTTTTCTGCCTTCAAGTAACGTTTTCAAAAGCGGATTAGCCGCACTTTTCTGAAATCCTTTCCCCCTTTTAAAGGTTTAACATCTTGAAAGATAATTGGGGACGGTGGAAGCAACACAGCAGGACACTGATAGGAAGTTTTATGGCTCGCAGGAAACCCCGTGTTTTGACCCTGGGGCCATCGTAAAAAATCGGGGGAAAATTTCTTTAGGCCCCAGGAAGTGTTTGTTTGTTAGCTTGTATTTTAAAAGTTTTGAAAAGTCCCAACGCATAAGTAAAATATGTTACAATTCCCTTTTGGTTTCATATTAATTTGGAACTGTAACAAGTTGGGGCGTGTCAGTGCAATCTGCTATTTTATATAGTTAGACAAATTATCTTTTTTTAAGTATATTCTTTAGCTTCATTTTTCTTATTTTAATCAAAGCTTTCAGTTTTTGAAACATGATTATTTTATTATAAGATACCAAAAAATTAATAAAACACCAAACTCTTTAAAATTTGGAACCTTTTCAAATTTCCAACCACTAAAAATGAATAAATTTAAACTTCATCAAATTATTTGAAACATTTTCTTACACTTTGATAAAAATAATAACGAAAAAAAATAATTAAGATTTATTAGCTTTTTTTTTTAGATTTCAAAGCCCAAGTGTTCAGGGAAGTTTAAGTACAGTGCCTAGTTAGATATTGTTAAAATACACCGAATTATATTTGAATTTTAAATGCTTGAACTTCAGTTTACATCAAAGACAACATGAATGAAGATTTTCACACATTTTTGTAATAACTTGAATGTTTGAATAAATGGTAATCAAAATGTGGAAACATTTACAGTAGACATTTATGCATATAAATAAACATAAAAATCAATTTTAAATTCGAGCTATTCAAAAACATTCGAATTATTGTTCAAAAATATCTATTTATACAAAATACCTCAACATTTATCTTTTTTAAAGGCTAACTGAATAAGTAATAAAAATCTGGATATTTTTTTGAAATCTCGACCGTATAAAGCTAAAAATTTTATGTTAGAAATTCCATTTGAAATTTCGAAAAAAATGCATCGTGCAGTTAAAAATTATTTACCATAAGTTTTTATCAATTGTTTGAGTATAATAAAAATTTCAAATTTTTTATATAGCTTCTTTGGTATCTTTTAATATTTTTCGAAGATTTCATACAATTCAGTTGAAAACTACCTGCTAAGAGCAAAAAATATACTAAAAAAATTGATGAATATACAATTACAATAAATTCTTACATAGAAGCAAAACTGAGAAGCTAAAGCGTAGAAATGTGAAAAATTTTGAGTATATCAGAAGTAGTTTTCAAAATATTTATTTTAAAGTTCAGAAAATTCGTCTGCGTTATGTTATACTTAATATTAATTAAATGGTTAAAATAATATGTTAATATTAGTCATGTAATCGTTTGATGACACATTCATATACTAATAAAAATTATCATGGTCATTGATGCGAATGTCAAGAATTTTATGTAATTTTAAATTCAGACATTAAGATATTGATGTAGAAAATATAAAACGACCATCTAAAATACATGAAAAATGCAGTCTACTATAAAATGATCTTGACAAACAAAACATGACATTTTCACTTACTATGGCAGAGCCAGCTTAGTCAGGGGCGATCTGGAAAAACAGAGAGAGAACCGCGGTTTTGATGGATGCCGCTCTAGCTTTTAAAGTTCTCAGGAAAAATTATATATATATAACGTACAAATGCACAAAAATAAATCTTGTAATTTTCCATACATTTTTATAACAACAAATTGTGGAATTGGCTTCCAATTCATTGTTGTGTTTGACAATATGTAAGGTAACCAACCCCACTTTAGATAGATTTGTACTACTTTTTCAATTAATTCGTGCAGTCGAAATACAACTTTTGCACCCTTAAAAATTTATGTAAACTCTAACGGTTAATTTTAATTTATGCAACTTGTGAAATGTTCATAATTAACCATTTCCGTCTAAACAGTTTACATGAAAAAAAGTTTGGACTCCCTCATTCATTAGGGATTTATATAAGATTCTAACATTAAATTTTATTTTTCACCGAATAGGATCGAGTGGTATTGTATAGTGCTTCCACACCACAGGTCTGGGGTTCTATTAACGGGCTGAGCAAGGTCGACTCTGCCTTTCATCCCCGCTAAATTGGGTCGATAAATGAGTACCAAGCTTGCTTCGCGTCTTAAACACTGAAGGTCTCTCTTCAGACAGACCACCAAATCGGGACATCTGTTCATGCATCTCAGTGTCCAATATTCACGCGTATTATGATGGGCACAGTAGTTCCTGGTCCTCATGAATTGTTGTGCCACTGAGTTTGAGTCTTAAGTTTGAGGATTACCTCACTTTGGGGATACCCCTTAGATAAACATGTATTTCCACTCATTTGCAATTAAACATTTTTCTTTCAATTACGTTTATTTCAGAAGGAAGTTGGATTTTTAAAATGTATTTGCTTAATAACATGTATATTTGTGTATTATATTAAACATTTGATCAATCCAAAATTACATGTTTTTAGCTCCTCTAAAAGCTTTTAGGATTTTACAACTGATCTTACAACCCATATACGTTTTATAGTAGTGTATTTAAAAATGATAAAGACATTTTTACGAGTGTGTGAGCTGTTATGCCTCGTTTATAAATATAAAAAATTGCATTCAGCTACAGTTTTTAAAATGTACAGAAATAAGTGGAGCAACAGGATACTTACATATTATGAATATTTTTGACAGCAGTTAAGATATATTTATATTTCAGTTTCTTTACAATTTTGAATAGAAGTTGTAAGCCATTTTGCGAATAGTTTGATATTGAGTATAAACCCATAGGCTGTTTAATATTGTAAAGTGTTTTACTTTGATACCAGCACACATTAAAATAAGGCTCATTTGCAGTTATATGATCAGCTTCAGTGATATTTAAATTTTCAAAAATAGTCTACACGTACGAAAACATTCTTTCAGAACCGCACACCACATCTCATACTATATCTTCCCCCTACAGCAGGAAATATTTGTGTATACTGAAAAATTTAATACTGGATACATTTCCAAGTGTTAAATTTGTTTTTAAAATTTGGTATGAATACATTGGGGAACTGTCGGTTAACTTCACTGAACAAAATTGTTTTAAGTGTACTGTTTTGAAAGACAAGATTAATTAGGGAGAACTTTTCTCACAATAGAATTTGTAATGACTGAATTGTGTGAAAATGTAGTTATCGATGTGTGACATTTTTCCTTGTAATAAAAGAAACAGAAAGATAAGAAATTTAACTTGAGTAGAAAATGGTTAGAAGTACTGTCATGCGCATTTGAAGAATTATATCTCCCATTAAAATTAAAAATTATTGACTGAATGTGTGTTATGTCCATCACAAATGCCGATGTAGAAAATGAATTTTTATTTAATACAAAAGTTCGAAAAAGAGAACACTAGGAAGGAAAATTTAAATTTTTTCGAAAAATATTCAGTTAACATAAAAATATCTTTTATATGATTTTAAATAAAATAAATTAAAAGTATTGAAATCCTTTTTATGCTATTTTAAATTAAAAATATAACTGGATGAGAGAGATCGGTTTTATTTCATAAATATAATCATTGTATGTAATATTTATTCTGTTATTGTTTAAAAATGAGATAGGGCCTTTGCTCTTTTTACCTCATTACTTTTTTAAAAAACAGGAAAGTGAGCGCGTTTTTCTTACTCTCATATTCAAAAATGAATACAGGATGCTTTTTCTGGTTCAAATCGCAATACCAAAAATATATATATATATATTTTAATTTTTAAAAAATGACAGAAAAATAAATTTTCTTTGAAGAAAATATAATTATTTTTCAACTTTTAACACGCCATTTATTTCATATTTTTTTTACCCTGAATTTTGTTTTAATTTTACTGTGACTGAATCTATGGGGAAACGACAGATTAGAACTACGGTTTTCATACAAGATTGCCCAAGGCAACTTAACAGCTAGCTGTAAACGAATGATCTCTTGGTTCTTACTTGACAAAGGAACCGAACTAGGTCATAAAATTGTCCCCGTTCGACCTCCCAAGTTCTAAAAGGGGGAAAGGAAAGAAGTATGTTGCCTTATTAAAGCGAACTTCAAAATAAGAGTTAACGCTTTCGGAATAACTTTTCAGGAGGAAGGTATCCACTTAGAGGGTTAAGATATACCTGGTGTCATCGTAAAATCTTTAAGAAATTTTCTTTTCACTAATGGAATCATGCATGGGCATTTTTTTTCCATGTTTCGAAAGTAAATGAATCTTTTTTTAGTAATTTAAGTAAACCTATGCCCCATCATGGGAAACACTGTATTTCATGTTATTAATGGCTCTCACACAAGACTAGATAATATCCTTCATTAAGTCTTAAGCCTAGGCAAAAGATATAGAAGATTATTTTATTAATTTTTTTATAAACTATAAATCGTGGTTCATTGTTCTCTTCATTTTTGTTACAGATGTTTGAAACTGATCTTCAAGTGATTTCTATACCAGTAAATTTTCTCTGCTAATACTGAATTCACCATAAAAAATATTCGGGACAAAACATATCATTTTCGATTACTCATTTTTAATCTTCCTCATACTAAAAGTACAAACTGAAGATTAATAATGTGGTACATTTTGATCTCTTAGGTATTTTTGCCATGTATGTTCTCCATATATGTTTTCTTATCATGACTTCCCCTTGGAATGCATAAAGAGGTATTTTCCCAACCACATTTTTTTTTACATCTGCATTTTTGAACGAAAAATAGATTTGAAAACATGAGTATAATTTAATATTAAAAAATAAGCTGTTATCAGGAAATTTTGTTTTCGAAATGTTTGCAGTTTTTCCAGGACTATGTCTTTCAAAAAGATACATAAGAGAAATGTTTTTGGTAGAGGACCTGCTAATGTAGTCCCGCTTACTTCTGCTCACGGAATTGTGTATTTAGAAAAGCACGAAAATTTGATCAGTGATTCATGGAGTTTCCTTCATTGATGAGAAAAATGTCAGCAAAAGTATTGATCCTGTCTATACCTTCATCTGAAGGAATCCAGAGACCCAATACATATCATTTTAATATTTAAGAAAGTCATGCATTACAAGTGATGTTTATTGATCTGGTCATGGCTATGATTTGGTAAAACTATGTTTTTGCAAGAAACTCTGGAGGTGTAAATATACTTGGTCTGTTTTTATTCTACTTGGACAGGTTTTCGGTAATAATTCAGCACTGAATCCTACGACTCAATTTCAAAAATGTCTGTTGAAAGTCCGACACTATTTTCAATCGACTGCCACGGTCACTAAAATATACTGAAAGGAAAAACCTATGACTTATTCCTTGTAATTGCTCTCATATAAACAATTGTTACGGTCATTTAATAATGACTAGCGTATATATTCGTTTATAATCTTATTAAACTTTTTAATAGCTTTTTAGCCATTCTTCCTTTATTTGATTGTTTTTACCATGTTATCCATTTTTTTATAATACTGGTAGATTATTACCTAGTTATTTTAATTTTTCCATTGCATAGAATTTTAAAGAAACTGAGATATTTTTAATCTAGAAATTAAACATATAGACCATGGATAGGTATTTTAATTAATTAAACAAGTTGTCTGATAGTACTTAAACAAAAACCGTGAAACTATGTATTTCAGAAATAGTATTGAAGCGACAATAATTTCGTTGTAAAAGTATCGGAACTGGCCATATTTGAGCTTTGGTTCTAGGTTTATAAATTATGTTTTCATATAAGTTTCCAACGAGTTATTATAAATATTATCATTACGATTCTACGCAAATATAAACGTGAGATTAAAATGCGCCTTAGGTATTAAAACTATTACTCAGCATAATCACAGCTTCTATTTGCATAATTAGAATATTTAGCTAAGTAAATGTAACTTTAATGAGTCTCTTATCATGAAACTGTGTTTGAAATTAATTTTTTTTCTGAAAGTATCACTTGCAATATTTTAGTGTATTATTGCTATTATAAATAAATTAGAGAGGCCGCAAAATATTACATGCATTGGAATACACATGAAATGAATTGAAACCCTTTGTTCATTGAAATTCCATTTCAGATTCACTTATTCAATAGAAAATTTTGCATACATTTCATAGAATGTTTCAATTTCAGATATTTTACTTTTAATTTGGGAAAACAAGGACTATACATAGGGTATTATACACTTGAGATATAATGAAAGTGACAATGGTTTCTCAAAACTTTTAAGAATACATTTGTCGACTTGATAATTTAAGAGATGTGGAGACTAATTACAAAAATTATACTTTTAAATTTGAAATAACTTTTCATATAACAAATGAATATGGATTTACATTTTATTACGGAGCTTACAGTGAGAATTTAAAATGTTGATTAAATGCATCCTTATTTTAGTAACAATTCGTTAGTCAAACGATCAATTCTAAACAAAAAAGCTTCATAATATCGAACATATTGTTTACAAAGAGAAAGAATTCGTACAAAACTAATTAATTACATGTCAGAAGAAAGAGAAAGTATATAAGTATCGTGATTTTGGATTGCTCAATCTAATCTTTATCACAAAGCACTTAATCTTTGGTTCAATATTTTTAAATCAAAAACAAATTGGCAAAATTTCCACATGCCAAAAACTTTTTGCAGCTTATGCAATTGGTATAAATCACCTGATAATCAGTTTCTTAATTTCTCGCTTGAGAAAGTAAGGAAAAAATTGTTGTTTCTAATTCATCGGGAAGAAAATAAAGTCAAAATGGAATAAGACGAAGCCTTATTCAATTACCGATGTACATTTGCATAAATATATATTGTTTTGACGATCCCTTAGGGATTCCTTTTGAATTTCTAATTGGTTTCCTTAGTTCATTCAGAATAGGATGTTGAACTAACGATGAATGTCAAAGAAGTTAAGGGTCATTGGCTGTAATTTCACCAAATAAAACGGTATGCGGCAAGATTCATTCTTCAATTTGTCGCCAATTGTGATCAGGTGATTAGTGGATTTGATTAAATTCTTTCCATTTTTACAACGACTTAAATGCATTTTAAAAACAAATAGAAGCATGGTCTAATTATGAAAACGGGCTTTACTTTCTTTTCAAAGATAACTTAAGCTCTTGTATTTAATTTTGAAACTCAAAAAATGTACTCATTTATTTATTGATGAGTAATATCTCACCTTCTACAAGATTAACTTTTCTTATTCTTAATATTATTTTTGCTCTTTATTTACTTTTGGGTTTAATCTTAAAAGATCATTTCAAAGCCGAATGTATTAATATATATTTATATAATTCCATGCAAGTAAAGTATTTTAAAAGCCAAATAACACCGTGAACTTATTGTTTAAATTATTAAATATTTGGCCCCCTATAAAACGGGAATAAAGGAAAAACTTTATAAATAAATTTAAATAATAACAATACATATTTTACGAAAAAGAAGAATGAAGACAGTAAATAAATCGGCAGGGATATTTCAAGATGTTACGTTAATAGTTATTCTTAACAAAAGAGAGAAAATGACAATGAGTTATTTGAAAACATTTTATTATACTATGCATTTAACATTTCTGTTAAAATTTCCGATGAAATATTGCTGAAAGCAATATGGAATTCATTGTTTTAAAATATGTGTAACAAAGAAAAATTTTAATTATCCTGAACAAATTTTTTGAAAAGGAATGATTTATAGACACATACTTATGACAATATTTAAAAAATAGAATTAAATTATAAATATAGTATTTTAATTAAATTCGTTTTTTAACAGTACTAGTATTTTAAAAGATTTATATATATATATATATATATATATATATACCTAATTATCATTTAAATCAATGTACAGTGCTATTTTTAAAAAATTATGCATATATTGCTTTATTTAAAATAAAACAATGATTAAAAAGCAATTTAAATACATGGATATAAATAGTTGACATTTTTTTTCGTAATTGTGTTAAATAGAAATTTTACATGAATTATTGAGACTATTAATACTGGATAGGAGATACATGTTCTTTGTTGTACCTGTAAACATATTTCGTACTTTTCTTTTTTTTTCTGATTAACTCAAAAGATAATCAAAAATGATGGACTTCATAAAAAGGTCAGTACGTATCTATTTCATTCAAAATTTAATTTGAACTACTCTTAGTATCTTAAATTGATGTAAAGATATCAAAAGTTTCAGTCAACACATACAAGCCGTTAGACATCTCCATTTGTGATCACATCTTTGGAAAACAATTTTACATAGTTTATTAAAGCCAACCAAGAACACATCAATTTAAAATAATACAATGTAACAAAACAGATAACTTTAATGCATTTTGTTATGCTTGAAAAGTGATTTGATTTCTTAAGGTATAAAATTTAACGATAATATCAATTGAATATAAAGCATTTCTAATATTGTTTCTCTTTCAGTTAATTATTTAATCAACTTAAATCTGATTGAAATTTGAAATAGAGATGCAATTATACTGAATCTTTTAAGTAAATGAGAAAATAAAGCGAATTGTATACAGATAAAAAAGCGATTTAATAAAACACTTTTGTTTGCATTTAATACATATCGAAATTACTTGTGGTATTTTTTTTTTTAATTTTTAAAAGAAAAACATTGATTTTTTATTGTTTTATAATGCGTTTATAATAAATGTAGTAAAAATTTTTATTTAAAATACATGTTTACATATTTAAAAGTTACATATTTATCTCTGGAAAACTGGCAACAGTTAAACAAAAAAAACTTGCACTAACTATTTCTTAAGTTAAATATGTGTACCAAATTATTTCAGGGTGAATCTTCATTTCATAAATATATAGAATAAATGCAAAATGAATAAAAATACAAAAATAATTATTTATGAAAACTTTCTCGTTCGTGGAACTGTTTGCCAATTAACTAAATTGGGCTTTTGAAATACTTAGAATACAAAAATATTCAACTTAATAAAAAATATGGACTTAATGGTTATTTATATGTAAAAGCAGCTATGTGGTTGCTTATATATTGTGAATTTTTAGATTTAAAAAATATGGAAATAAACTTAACTTATATACTCTTTTTTACTGATTAATTCTCATCTAAAAACAGTCAATTATAAAAAAAAATTTGTGAGCTAATATTAAAATGTAGTTAATGTTAGCTCACAAATGCCCAGTATTTTTAGATGAGAATTAATCGTAAAAAAATATATGGTTGCAAATAAAAATTCTGGCATATATAAGTAACCACGCCTTTACCAAATAACCATTAAGTCAACATTTTTATTAGTTATATTTTGTATTCGTCACTCAAAAGCTGAATTTAGACAATTGTCACGAACGAGAAGTTTAAATAAATATTATTACTTTTGTATTTTTATTCATTTTGCGACTAATCTATATATTTATGAAATACCCTGAAGAGCTTGTTTGTTTAACAGAAGGCGTTAGTGCAAGTTTTTGTTTGGCTTTGTTGCCGGTTTTCAGATAAATATGGCAACTTTTTAAATATGTAAACATGTATTTTTAAATAAAAATTTTACTACATTATAAACATTATAAACGATAAAAATCGTGTTTCTTTTAAAAAATTAAAAAAGCACCTGAAATTTCGATGTAATGATGAAACAAAGATGTTTAATAAATAAACACTAATATCTGTATACAATTATTTTATTTTCTCATTTATAAAAATTCATTGAAACAAATATCTATTTCAAATTTCAATCAGTTTAAGTGATTAAATATTGGCTGAAGAGAAACAAATATTAGAAATCATATTCAGTGTGATATTATCGTTAAATTGCAGCAAAAATCAGATCTTTCCAAGCATGACAAATAGTGAATTTTTGTTACATTATTTAAATTGTGTTCTTGGTTGGCTTTAATAGGCATATGTAAGGCGCACCGAATGTGATCACAAATAGTGTCTAACGACGGCGCAGTGATGGCTTTACATTGTCTTTACATCCTTTAGATATTTAAACCAGTTCAGGTAGAACACGAATGGCGACCTTTTTGTAGTCCATCGAATACGATTAATCTTTGAAAGAGGTAAATATGTTTACAGGTAACAAGACATGTCTCTATCAGTAGTCTCGATGAACTAAATAATAAATTCTATTTAACACAATTACGAAAAGATGTCAATATTATATCCATGTTTAAATTGCTTTAATCATTGTTTTATTGGAAAAATAGAAGCTTTCAATGCTATGCATAATTTTTAAGTACTGTACATTGATTTAAATGATAATTAACTAATATATATATATATAAATCTTTTAAAAATACTAATGCTAATTAAAAAACGAATTTAATTAAAATACTATATTTATAATTTGAATGTACAAATATTGTCATAAGTATCGTCTATAAATCGTTCGCACTATAGAATAGTCAGAACACTGTTTGTTACACATATTTGTAAAACAGTAATTCCATGTGCTTTCGACAGCCTAAATAATTTAACGAAATGTAAATCATGAGTATAACAAAATGTTTTCAATAACTCATTGATAAATTTTCTCTCTTTGTTAAGAATAACTATTAACGTAACATCTTGAATATCCTGCTTAGTTTACATTTTGCTGTCTTCGATTCTTCTTTTTCGTAAAATATCTTATTGCATTATTTATAAGTTTTGCTATTCCGTTTAATAATTGCAATAGGAGGGTGATACTGGCACCAAATACTTTGCCTGCATGCAAATGCATTCGGCTTTGAAAACTCGTCTTTAAGGTAAACCCAAGAAATAATATTAGGAAATGAAAATCTTATATAGAGAAGGTAATACTCATCAATAAACAAATGAGTAATTTTTTTAATTTCAGGATTATCTTTGAGGCTCATAATTGAGCAAACCAACTCTGACTAAAATTGAATCTGCCGCATCTACTGACTGGTGAAATTAACCAATATTGTGGCATTCATCGACCAGTTCAACATCTATTGAATGAACAACCAGTGAAAATTCGAAATACAATCAAATATATGTTTATGCTGGAAATGTACATCGTGAACAGATAGTCTTATTCCATTTTGTTCGATGAGCAGAGCATTGATTTTTCCGCCGCTTTCTCGAAGCGAAGGTAGAGAGCTGATATCAGTGATTTACTTACCAGTATAAGCTGCAAAGTGCAGCATGTGTGTAATTTGTTTGATTGTGATGGTGTTGCTTGTGATGAATTAGTTGGCAATCAAAATCACGATACTTCTCTTTCTTTGACATCAGTAATTAGTTTTATTGCAGGCTTCTCTTTGTGAGCAATATGTTCGATATTATATTTTGTTAAATTGATCAACGGAGTGATATGGATGCATTTAATCAACATTTTAGGAGTGCTTCCGTAATAAATCCCATATGAAAGTTATTTCAAATTTAAAAGTATAATTTTTGTAATTGTCTCCGCATCTCTTATCAAGTCGACAAATATATATTCTTAAAGTTTACACGAGAAACCATTGCCCTTTCGATATCTCAGAGATTATGTATGAATGTTTTCCCAAATTAAGTGAATATCGTGAAATTGGCGCATTCTATGTCGCAAGATACCTTATTGAATAAGTGAATCTGTCAATGAACAAGGGTTTCAATTAAATGTGTATTCAATAAATGTAATATTTGCGACTCTAATTTGTTATGGCCAACAATAATACACGCAGAGTGATCTTCAGAAAAAAGAATTAATTTCAACACGGATTTCATGATAAGAAGACCTGGATGCATTTACTTAACTAAATATTCACAATTATGCAAATAAACTGTGATTATCTTTAATCCAACAGATTTTAATACCTAAGCGCGACTATCTCGCGTTTAGGAATGATATTTATAACCAACTCGTTGAAGCTTATATGAAAACATATTTATAAACCTAGAACAAGCTTTCAAATATAACCGGATCGCTTCAATATATTTCACCGAAATACGCGTTGAAACATGATCGAACAAACTATTTCAAATGATAAATCTTTATCATGGTCTACCGAATTAAAAAATATCGGACACAAAATTCTATGCAATGAAATAACTAGGTAATAATCTACCAGTATTCAAAAAATGGATAACATAAAAAACAACTAAAAACTATTAAAAGTTTAATAAATAAACGAATATACGCTTAATTAAATGACCATTGACAATTGTTATATGAGCAGGAGGTAAGTCATGGAGTTTCCTTTTCAGTATGACAAATGACGTCGATTGAGAAGATGTCGGACTTTTCAACGAACGATACAGTAGTCATGAGATTCAGTGTTTACCGAAAGCCTGTCAAATGAACCTCTGCAAAAGCATAGTTTTACAAATCATAGCCATGACCAGATCAGTAAACATCATATGTGCATGACTATATTAAAAATGATATGTATTGAGTCTCTGAATTCCTTCAGATGAAGGTATACTGCTGACATTTCATCAATGAAGAGCACATGAATCACTTGATCGAGCGTTTCGTAACACAATTCCGTGAGCAAGCAGAGTGAGTCATACAAAAACATTTCTCTTGTATCTTTGAACGGTCGAGGAAAACCGCAGGCATTTCATTTCCCCTTGACAATAATTATACTAAATCTTTTCAAATCATTTCAGTTAGCATCAGATGAAATATTGATTTGAAAAATACCTCTTTATGCATTCAGGGAATATGATAAACAGCAATGAATACATGCAAAATAAGAAAATCAAAATATACTACATTGATAATCTTCAGTTTTGTACCCAGTATGAGGAAAAGTAATTGATCGAAAATGATACATGAGGTGAGCGGAAGAAATTTACTGTAGAAAATCGCGGCCTGTATCTGTAACAAAGAATGAGAAATGAGCCACGATTTATAGTTTATAAAAAAATGTAAAATATTTTATATCTTTGCCTAGGCAAGACAATGAAAGGATATCCTAACTTGAGCCATTAATAACATGAAATGTGTTTCCATGATGAACATGGAACATACTAAAAGATTCGTTTACTCGAACATGCCATGCATTAGTGAAAATTT
The DNA here is from genome assembly GCA_019973935.1 of Trichonephila clavipes. NCBI lineage: Eukaryota > Metazoa > Arthropoda > Arachnida > Araneae > Nephilidae > Trichonephila > Trichonephila clavipes. The sequence goes on along the minus strand of BMAU01013048.1, from coordinate 6,297 downwards.
CTTAAAGATACGATATCTTAACTCCTCCTGGTGAAAGCGTGCTATTTTGGTAAGCAATAGACGGCATGCCAACCTTTCCCCTTTGAACGGGAGAATCAGGCTGAGAGTTGCTGTTAGTTCGGCTTCATCAGTAAACAGAGAGATCATTCATGTTGGCTAATGACCAAGTGCCTTGAACAGTTCTCTGTCGTTTCCCCATAGATCGCAGTAAATTGAAGCAAAGTCTCAGGGTAAAAATATGTGGCGTCGTTGAAAATAATTATATTTTCTTCGAAAGAAAATTTATTTTTCTGTCATTTAAGGTAAAATATTACCACATTTTGGTGTGCGACTGAACCAGAAGCATCTATGATCATTTTTGAGCATGAGCGCTCACGCAAAAGAAGGTAATGGCGAAAAAAACTATCTGACAATAACAAGTAAATATTACATGTTATATTTATGAAATAAAAATAGCATAAAAAAAAGTTTCAATATTTTATTTAAAAATCATATAAAAGATATTTTTGTAACTAGTATTAAAGGAATTTAAATTTTCCTTTACAATCTTATACTGTAAAAATTCATTTTCATTTATCAGGACATATTTTACATTCAGTCAATAATTTTAATTTTAATGGAATATATTCAAATGCGTGATATACTCTAACTCCACTATATAAAGTACTTCTTATCTTTCTGTTCTTTATTACAGGAAAAATGTCACACATCGATAACATTCAGTCATAAATTATTGTGAAGGCTTCTAATTATTGTCTTTAAAAACAGTACACTTAAAGGCAATTTGTTGTTTCGATATTTTTTTCGAGTATACACAAATATTTCACAGCAGAGGAAGATACTAGTGATGTGGTCTGAAATGTTTTAATAATGAGCCTTGACTGTGTAGTATCAAGTACAATATTGAAACAATACCAATAATAGTTTATACTCAATATCAATTACAACTTGTCTATTCAAGGTATGAAGAAACTTCAATATAAATAATAATGTAACTAGCATCAAAATATTCTCATAAGTGACTATCTGTTTAACTCCCTTCTGTACATTTTTAAACTGTGGCTGAATGCAATTTTTATATTTATAACGAGGCATATTGCTCGCACCTCGTAAAATGTTTTATCATTTTAAATACATAATAATGGTAACTAAAAGATCGGTGTAAAATCCTAAAGAAATACGGAAGAACTAAAACGGTACGGATTGATCAGCATTTATAATGCAAGTACGTAATTGTAAACGAATGCATTTACTTCTGAATAGAGCATATTGAAAATGTTCAATTGCAAATGTGAAATATGATAAGGGTATCTAATCGTTTGTAATCCTCAAGCAAGACTCAAACAGTGGCGCAGCAATTCATGTGTGCCCATCATATACGCGTGAATATTGGCACACTGGGCTGTGAAATGTTTATTTGTGTTATCTGAAGGGCCTTCGGCGTGATGCTTGTACTCGACGAGCAGCGCGGGCCTGTATTGTGGAAGCACTATACCAATACCACTCGATCCTATTCGGTAATAAAATTTAATGATCTTATATAAATCTAATGAAGAAGTCAAACTTTTTCATGTAGGCTGTTTAGACGGAAATGGTGTACATAAGTCAAAATTAACCGTTAGAGGCTACATCAAATTTTGAAGTGCAAAGACCCTTGATATTGCTGGAAAATGAAACGAAAAGTGAGCCACAATCTATCTAAAAGTGAGGTTGTACACACATGTGTCAAACACAGCTGTGGAGGTAGGCCAATTCCACAATTTGTTATTCATAAATAACAATGGAAAATTACAGATTTATGCATTGTACGTTATATCTATAATTTTCCTGAGAGCAAAGCAGAGCGGCATCCATCAAACACCTCTGTTTTCAGATAACCCCTGACCAACCTGCCATAATGTAAGTGAAAATGTCATGTTTTGTTTGTCAGATCGTACATATTGAACATTTTTCATGTATTTCGGTCGTTTATATTTTCCACATCAATAGCAATGTCTGAATTTAAAAGCCCGTAAAATTCTTGACATTCGCATCAATATTATGATAATTTTTATTAGTATATGAATGTGATAAATCAAACATTACATATTTTAATATTATTTATATTATTTTAACCATTTGATAATATTAAGTGTAACATAACACCGAACATTTTCTGAGCAAAACAAATATTTTGAAACACTTCTGATATCTCAAAGTACTGCATTCCTTTTAGCTAGACACCTTTCTGTGGTATATTCATCAGTTTTTAGTATATTACAGCTTTCTTCCTTTCGCTGAGTATGTGAAAATCTTCGAGATACCCGAAAGAAGGCCTCATAACAAAATTTGGTTTTATTATACTCAAACAATTGATAAAAACATGGTAAATATTTTTAACACGTCATTTTCAGTAATTTCAACGCCGTGCAGCTTTTGCCTGCGATAGGGCCACAAAAATATCGGGTAGTACATTACTTATTCGGTTAGCCTTTAAAGGACAAATGTTGAGGTATTTAGCATAAATAGATATTTTTTGAACAATAATTCGAATGTTTTTGAATAGCTCGGGATTTAAAGAATCGATATACATGTTTATTTATATGCATAAATGTCTACTGTAAATGTTTTCCGCGCATTTTTGATTACCGATCTATTCAAACATTCAGGGCCATTACAAAAATGTGCTTGAAAATCTGCATTCACATGTTGTCTTTGATGTAAACTGAAGTTCAAGCATTTAAATTCAAACATAATTCGGTGTATTTTTAATAACAATATCTAACTAGGCGCTGCCCTTAAATTTCCCTGAACATGGGCTTTGAAATCTACAAAAAAAAAAAAAAAAGCTAATAAATGCTTAGTGTATTATTTTTTTTCGTTGTTATTTTTATCAAAGTGTAAAGAAAATGTTTCAAATAATTTGATGAAGTTTTAAATTTATTCATTTTGAGTGGTTGGGAAGTTAGAAAGTTCCAGATCTTAGAAGTTTGGTGTTTCATTAATTTTTATGGTATCTTATAATAAAATAATCATGTTTCAAAGACTGAAAACTTTGATTAAAATAAGAAAATGAAGCTAAAGAATCTACTTAAAAAGAAGATAATTTGTCTAACTTATAAAGTAGCGAGATTGCACTGATCGCGCCCCAGCTTTATGTTACGAGTTCCCAAATTAATATGAAGACCAAGAGAAGGAGAGCGCAACATATTTTACTCATGCGTGAGGACTTTTCAAAGGCTTTTAAAATACAAGCTGGCTGGAAACAAACGCTTTTCCTGGGGTCTACAGAACTGCCCCGATTTTACGACTGCCCCAGAGGTCAAAACACGGGAGTTTCCTGCGAGCCATAAAACTTCCTATCAGTGTCTGCTGTGTTGCTTCCCACCGTCCCCAATTATCTTTCAAGACGTCAAACCTTAAGAGGGAAAGGATTTCGAAAAGTGCGGCTAATCCGCTTTTGCGAAACGTTGCTTGAAGGCAGAAAAATCCGTGCGGTGCCTTTTCGAAGCATCTTTACGCTGACGGAGATTTTTCCGTGCTATCCGCTCAGAGGGCCAAAATGTAAGTTTAAAATTGGAAGAGTAGAAAATAACATAAAATTAATTATTCATATTATAACAATCATTTTACATTATCATGCAATCAAATTATCAATATAATGGCAATGGTTGGGTTACAAAAGAAATTCCTTTGTTATAACTCAATGATTTCTATTATGAAAACTGCCTCAAGACAAAGCCACTATTAATATTTCCAAAATTACCATTTAATTCCTCGTGACACAAAAATGTTGCACATACATCTTTCCCACAAATTCTTATTAGGTCCTCTGCAGTTTAAATTATAAAACATTGTCCCTTTACTGAAAAAAGTGGGGGTTTTTAGTACAGACTTCCCTGGATGGATGGATTCTGGAAAGTAGTGAAGAAAAATGGTGAATAATTTACTTAAATCTTTCTTCTACAGAAAACACAATGCAAACTTACAGATCTAAAAGAAAAATTTCAGGTTAATCGTTTAAGGTATCCGCCTACGTCAGGAACCATGATTTTAAAAGCGCGTAAATGGATAATTTCCTTGATATTTAGTCTCACTTAGATTAGAATACTAGAGTATAAATTGTTTAAGGATATTTTGACAAAAAATAGTTATTTAAATACAATATTTCTGCAAAGAATTAACTTAGAATAATCTTTTTCAAAATGTTCTCCTTTTGTGAAAATGGTTCTATTATAATAATATTTTGCCTGTATATAGCTCAGACCTCTCTACAGAGGCCCAAATAAATTTTTGAGAAAATTCACATTTTTCAGAGTTACAACCAATTGAAATAATTATTGATGTTTTTCTTAAAATTTCTCCTCTCTGTTGTCGTAAAACATGTGGATACACCCACTTCTAAGTTATATATTTCAAAATTTCTAATTGAGCTTCTGTACAGAGGTCTGAGCTATATACAGGCGAAATATTATTACAATAGAAGCATTTTTTTCTACAAGAAAATATTTTGAAAATGGTCATTCTGTGTTCATTTTTTGTCAAAATATTGTACTGGCAATAATGTTTTTATTGTGATACTATTCTTATTCTTATTTTTCTAATATAAGTGACACTAAATATTATCATAAATATTATCATTTATACGCCTTTGCAAAATCACGGTTCCAGGCAGTAGTCAGATAACGCAAAAATAAATCAAATGTTCTGAATCGTAACAAAAGTGTGTCCAAAATGGTTCTAAAAATTTCTACACACTATAAATGTCTAAGTCTATAAAGTAAAAAAAAAGGAGCAACTTTTCTTTCTTCCTAAATGGAATGATGAAATTTGGTATCTGTAACATTCTGTTCTCTCATCATTTTAAGACGCATGTTTTATAATTTCAATCCATTATATACCTAGTTAAAATAGAATTTAAGATTGTAAAAAGTAAATTTAAAAAATTTTAGACTTAATAAGAAATACGATAAGAGACTAATGTAAAATATGCAATCTTATTATTTGAATATGTGGTGAAACTCATTAATCAATTCCTAAAATGTTCAATTTTTATTATTTATTCTCTGATAGAAATTACTTATTTGGAAATTTGATTGTGTTTATCTATCATTGCAAGTTATATACATGTACCTTAATCAGCCACCAGTAATAAATTGTTAGGATTTAATCACTAATAGATATTGTTCGAACACAGATCAGAGTAATACAGATATATAATGATTATTCCCTGACATATTAATAACCGAATGATTGTCATTTTAATACCCAATAGTTTAATTTGAGATTTCAGCATTACCAAATGATATAGCACATTTCTGTATCATTTTGTCTGATGAGTAACACATGTATAGGATAGGTCTCTATTTCTGAAAGGCGTGGATTAAATTTGCTGAGGCGTGAAAACAAACATTGGCTTAAGGATAATTCCGTAATCGAACGATGTTAATAGTTTTGGTGTTTAAATTGGTTTCACGTCAGAAATAACATAAAAGGGGTGACGAGACGCTTTGATCTTATCCGGATGATGAGGTGATTAGATAATATGGGAAGCCATAACCAAAATCCTATTTGTCACTTCTATATTTCATATCGTAACAACAAATTGTTTTTGACATTTAGTTTATCATGTGGATCACACAACATTTTACCTAATTGAAGGAATAATAATTTTATCCTTTCCCCACAGCGAAATTTGATGTCAGTTTTTCACAGTTGGGATTCAGGGATCCTTTTCGGATTCCCTCCTGTTCTTTTTATCATTATAATTTTGTTTTTCATTATCTAAGCCACGTTTAACCACACAACAAGCACACCAGATTACAAGTTTCTGCATCTATTATGTTTGTTAATATACCGATTTCCTGAAGATCTTCACGTAAATAGGAAAACATCTGAAATTTTTTACTGCGCTTTCTAGTTCAGTATACAATTGAAACTTTTAGTCGCAATATTTACTGATATTTTGAGTTCCTACCACATTTTTAACGTATAATACTGTCAACTGATATTTTGTTGGTGGTAAGGGATTGACTTGATTGAAAATTTTTTCAGCTGCGAGACAATTTTTAGAATTTGGCTTCGCTACAATATAAACTTTCAATTATCAAATTTTCCCATTTTCAATTTCTTAAATAAATATGTTTATACAGTACGGAAGCGTATTTTCATTTTCCCCCACCTCTCGAGTTGAAATGTTTTGGTAAAATAATATTTGTATAAAAGCATTAAAAATATTCGAGGCTTAAGTGTCATGTGAGAGTTACTATTGAATAAATTAGATATGAAACTGTGCCAAATAACATAATAAGCAATACA
>BMAU01013039.1:0-10392 GCA_019973935.1 Trichonephila clavipes | reverse complement strand
GACTTTTTAATATTAGTTAATGTAATTACCATATATTATGACCCTTTATGTCTTAAAAAAACTAACGTTGGCATTATGTTTCGCAAAAGCTTATTGGATCACTGCACCGCAAAACATTTCGAGTCGCAAATCTGCCAGGAACATTACTGTTATGCAATATCCATTCCGTACTACCCCTAGCGACATATAATCAGGGATTTACTAGAATATTAACAAATTCATCTGCATTTCTTCAGATTCTTAGCAGTCACTTTCACTTAATCTTATGTGTTCATCGGAATCTAAATTAGAACAACACATCTCACCACCATCTGATTAATTCTTCAGAGACGTGCTCTCGTAACAATTTCACAATTTCATCAGAGCTTATAATTTTTTCTACGTGCCATCGTCTTAGGCTGTCTGCTCCGCACAAGGTTCTAAAAATCAAATGAAATTATTTTATGAGCAGGTAAACAAATGCTATGTAATGAAATATTTAGACACTACAATTGTAGTATAATTAAAAGCATATCTACTTTCAACCCAATAACACTACATTCAAAGGTGAAATAAATGTTCGATATTATTTTGGGAAGTTTGTTTCTATTGGTATCTACTTAGCGAATTATCTTTTGTTGAACGGCAGTTATTTTAATGGTAAATTGCCTTAGTTTTGCAACGACGCCATCAGGAGTTCTAAGTATATTTAATTGCAAACTCCTTCCTAATTGATCTAGAACCGCAAAACGTTTTCTGTGTAATCAGTATGGAAAATGAGTAAAAGTAAAATTTTCAAATTTCGGTGTTCAATTGAACCGACGGACATATCAGTTTTAAATTTTAACACACCTTACATTGTTTAGTGCATATCAATAAATGCGGAGAAACTGCGTTCAATTCTTAAATAGAGTAAAATAAAGGATCATTTAGTTTCTGCAACTTTTACTCCGATTACAAATCTTGCTGCGATTTCATGAGTTTCGGCAAAGAAGTTGAAGGTTTTGATTCTCATATTCCATAATGATAGCTTTGTAGAAATAATAAAAATCTTCATGGGATGTAGTGCTAAATTTAAAAAAAAAAATACGTCTTTTATTGTAATCCTCATTTTATTTGCTGAACTAGGACTCAAGTTTGTAAGGTTATATATAACTCAATTAACACATCAAAAGCATAAAGTGTATTTCTTAAACTAAATTGACACTTTAGGTTATTTTTGATTAAGGGGTCACATACCTTTTAAAAAGTCGGAAATGGTTAAAAATGGTAATCTCTTTAAAGCTCTGTAATTTTTTATTCTTTCCAGGAATGTAAAATTTGGAGGAATAAACAAATAAATATTACTTTACTTAAAACATATCCAACAAACACATTTTTAATTATGATAAATTTTTAATTGATTAATTAGAAAAAGAGGTTTTAGTTCTTTTCGCATGCTTTTATTCTTTTTCGCGCTCAGCTTTATAAAAAAGTTACCAATATATTTATAACCTTTTTGCTCAGTGTTGGGGAAATTGTTATATCTTTAAAATGATGTGTCATGAAACACTGATTACAATTTTAGTAAACTAAAAAAAAAAAAATTAATTTTAAAATTAAAAAAAATTGCTATTTTTATTTGCAATTTTAAATAACTTCATTAAAAATTCAAACTGGTTCGTCATTTTAAGTACAAATTTGGTCCGGAATCTCAGTAAAAATTTATCATTTTCCGCGAAAACGGTTTTGAAAATTTCCTGTGCGTAATGAGAAAAATGATGACATTCTGAGAAAATTGACATAAAAACATAAAATTCACCACAGCTTTATATATATATATATATATATATATATATATATATATATATATATATATATGTATATATATATATAATCCAATATAAAAAAATTTTTTTTCAATATATAATCATATACATATACATATATATACATATACATACACATATATATATAAATTTATACATATATATATACATATACACAAATATATAAACAAGAATATAAAAATAAACAAATAGTTATATACCTAAGATAACTAAAATAGGAAGAAGGCACATAGTATAAAGACAAATTCCTGGCCTTAGGAACCAGGATTGCAGGTTTTAAGCAAGTTTGCGGCACCAACTCACCTGTATATATATATATATATATATATATATATATATATATATATATATATATATATATATTATTTTGGTTACTCTCAAATAGTAACTAAATTTAAATTAAAAACAACTATTGTGAAGTTTTTTTAGTCAATAAACTTCCGTTTTATTAAAATTATTATAACGAAAAACATATATTTTACCAATGCAATACAAACAACGAAACGATATCAAAAGCTTAGAAATAATCAAAAATACAACAGAGTGATTTATTTCTTCAAAATAAAGTAAAAAAAAATTATAAATATTACTTAAAAACAGTTAATATCTTAATTAACTACTTATTATAATTATTAAATAATTTGTGTTTAGAATGCAGTGTACTACCATGATTCTAAAATGTTAAAAATTCGCCGCATGCATACGATGTTCCATATTTTCAGTTAATATTTTTTACAGGTAGCTTTAAATTGCATTCTTTAGCCTGTCGCACTTCTTTGCGCAGAGATTAAAATGTCGCTCTGCAGTCTGAATTCTTTCTATAACCACAACTGTAACAAATTTTTTGTGCAAAATCACCAACAGTCAGACCAAGCGATTGCATAATTTTTAGCCTGCTTTGATTGCCATCATTAAAAATGACAATTGCCTCATTTGTGGAAATATCAACAATCTCTCTACCACAACCTAAAAGTTTTTGCGCATAATTTCCATATTAATGAGTTAAATGATTCATTATTCTTTTCAGTTTTACTCACTAGACAATTTTGTAAGAGTTAAGGTTGTGACAGATCATTGAATATAGGTATTACGGTAGTGTTTTTCAAACTTTTCAATGCTGGCGACCCAATTTTCAACCATAATTTTTTGTCACCCCTCCCCCTGTACAACAATAATGTATTTATTGCAATAAAATGCACTTTTGACGCTAAAGCTACAATGAGATTTCAATTATAAACTGTTTAAGTATTGGATTTTGTATATGTTACTTTTAAAGTAGTATTATATTTTAAGAAAAATTACTTAAAAAAATATATTACTTACTTATTATTATGTTATATTTCTTTCACTAATTTTTAAATTGGAACAGATCGCAAAATGATATATTTAATTAAAAGATTTATTTCTCCTTCAGCATTCTTTTCTCAAAGTACAAATGTCATTAGAAAATAGTCTAGTCTATGTTGCTCTCTATAATATCCATCATCTGGCATTATCGGGTACGCTTGCGTGAGTAAAAACATTATTCTTGATATAATAGCTGAACTGTAAGAAGAGTGAACCTGCGTTACGACATTGTATACAAAAATGTAAAATGATTTTTTAGATAAATGCTATAATTGTAAATAACTGTTTAAAAGAACTGTAATTTTTAAACCTCACAAAATTTGCATTTAGAATTATATAATTTTAATTAATGGAAAAGAATATAAAATTCCTATGAAGAATAATTGTGTTACTTTATAATATTTAAATTGAGAAGAGTTTAAAATGTTTAAACCCGGGAGCAAGCGTGCACTCGATGTTAACGCTAATGGTAGTGCGGGGGGACTCAGTCACCCCAAACATTTGTTTATAATTATTTTTATTGTACGCGATACAAATCGAATTGCAGTGAATAATTTAATTAAGAGAAAGTATACATACCGGCTTTCAAGGGGCAATTCAATTTTTCTTTGATGATTTGAGAAAAATCCAATAAAACTGAAATAAAATGATTCAAAAGTACAAGACCTTAATAAAGGACGCAAATCACAGACACTTTTCACTAATATTTACAAAATGTTATTTTTCTGGCACAGCTGTGTCATATTTTGTTTAAGTTACTGTAGTTTTTTAATGATTTTTCATGATCGAGTGAGTGAATATTAACGTCGCACTGTTTATCTACGCAAGGGCTTTTTGGAGACGGACCTCAGTAATTTTTGAACCATGGTCAAGTGACGAGGACGACACTTAAGCTGTGTGGCCTCACTTTTACTACCACATCACTCCAACAAGAGGACGTTTGAGCTCTCGACAGATTTAACGAGCATCTCTTCCCTACACGGTGGATCTTTAGTGGTACTGGGCTCGAACTCGTAACACCTTTGGTGATCCACAAATAGCAAGTTGAACTTTTTCTTTCTTGTGTCTTTTTTGACAAGGTGAATTGAACCTCGTGGTACACTTTAGGCTTCATATTTTATTTGATGGAGTGTTTTGGGAAGCATTTCAAAATTTTTTTCTTTCGTTTCATGTTCATCGCGTTTCCCAATCATGAATATTATTCATTCTTTCAACAAGTTCTTCTTTTGCTTGATCAGTTTCAACTTCCTTCAATTGAGATCACAGATGCCCCGCTCCACCGCTCCCGGGTTAAAAGTGTATTCAGAAAACAAATACGGATGTTCTAAAAAAGGATTATGACGTTTTCACTAAACATAAATCTTGAGCCAAATATTCTTTCAAGTCAATCAATTATTTTCCAAATATCATAAAACTCTCTATTATTTACAATTTCTCTCAACGAAAAAAACACATAAAAGATGGAACGGAACTAATGTCGAACTAACCATACCAGTAAGTTTGAAGGTCAGTCAAATGATCAGCAAAATGTATTATGCAGCCTGGCTGAAAAGTGAATCATGTCTACCTTTTCTTTCTACAACTAATGTACAGTATTTCAATAATAATTACAGTGATGAATTGTTTATCTTCTTAGAATTTTTCTAAGGGTCTGGATTTCGTTTTTCTTTTAACAAGTGATATGTTATGTTAAAATGTAATAAAAAATATCTCATTGAGGAAATACACCAAATTAAACAAAATGATTCTTTTCTTTAATTTGGTTTTAGATCAAAGATAGCTATTTGATGACGGGAAAAAGCCAGATAATAAACATAAATTATGTCAGTGTTGTTGTGTGTATTTTTTTATTATGGAAGAAAGCATTTTTGTTTTACTTCTTTTCGGTTATTTTTTAAATCTTTAAATTTTCGATATGCTCGCAACCCCCAGGGGCGCCCTCACTTTGAGAAACACTCTATTACGGCATCCGTTTCTGCCACTGGCAATTTTTATTGTCTAAAAAGTTTCCACACTGCCCTCTAATACTTGATTTTGATATTTATACCAAGAATAAGAAACTACAGGACAAAAGCAAGACAATGGTTCTTTGTCGCTTGAACGCAGATGTAAATATAAAGCCCAAACAACTTTTCACATATCTGACAGGCATGTTTTTATTTTGACGGATTGCATTTCCATAGTACGTTGTAATTAAGTCGATCATTCTGTCGTCAATCTTCCCTTTTCACCAATGGACTTGCCATCACACAGTTTAGAGCTCATTTGTTTTAATTTTTGTAAATGAGTTTCCATTCTGTTTAGAACATGTCCAACACATTCAATTTTTTTAACTGAAATATCTTCTCCATACAGATTGGATGCAGTAAGAGATGAGAATGTTTTGGAATCGCCATCCCCGATGTAAGATGTATATCTCACAGAACGATGACTTAGTGAGCGCTGAAATATCTGATCCATACCTACAGTCTCCAACATGCCAGCTGAGCTATTGTGTGTTTTCAAACATTCAGTAACGTGAAGAATTTTTCACTTTTTGTAAGCAGGTGACTCTTTTTCTTTGTTTCTAAGAATCACATCCCTTACAGTAAGAAGACATCACCTCCGCATCAATAACCTTTCCCGTTCTGTCTCCTACGACAGCACACACACCAACACGAGAAGAATAGCCACGGGCTTTCCACGTTCCATCTCCACTAATTATTATATATGAAGAATATTTCAAGGTTACCTCTTCTAAAGCTGCACTTTGCATTGAACCTTCTGCAAGTTTGTTTATAATGTAATTATAGGATTTTCAGCAACTGATGGGAAAAAGTCCATGACACCGCAGAAAGGTGTCATTGCTGCATGACCCCTGTCCAATTGTCCTCATTGCATACACAAAACTTCTGTTTATTTCTGGGATATTTTTTTCTTTTACCCAAAATTTTTGAATTTCTAAACGAACATAAGTCACTACAGTTCTTGCATTTAATCGAAAAACACTAAACAAACCTCTAACACATTTTTCTCTTAATTTAACATCTCCACCACACTTTTGCAAGAAACAAAGTTTTGAATGTTAGTAAACATAATATTTTTATCAAACACTCTATAGCGTTCAAAGATGAATTAACATCTTGCAACTGAATCTTTTTCTCGGGTGCACTGTTGTTTAGTGATTCATGTACACTGTGTACAGCTTTGCACCTCGTGTTCATATTACCAGTAAACTTCCTTTTCTTAGAACGTTTACCTGATGATCTTTGGCAGATTCAGTCAAATTCATCATTCAAAAGTTTATAAAAAATAAATATTTTTCCTAAAACTTGTTTTAGAATAGGATACAGCGTGAAAATCAGAAACGAGCGAGAATAGATTCACGAATTTCTTAATCAAAATAAGGTAGAAGTTAAAGTTTCTTAAAGTTAGTAGAAGTTGTAGTTAATATGCAGAACACAATAATAATAATATTTGAGGCTTAGATTCAAGCATTTGATAAAAAAATTAGAATGAAAATATCAGAAACAGAGAAATGAAGCTGTCACCAGCAATATGGCAGCTGTCACCCTGCAGCCAAAATGTAAGCAACATTTAAATAACCTTTTTATGCTATTTTAATTTTCTTAATAACTTCCGATCTATTGGGGATATATTCATGCAGTTTTTTAAAAACACTCAGAAAGGTTTACTCTATATAAAATAAAATAATAAAAAAATCGATATTTTCTTGAAATTTTTAAGTGATATGAGCTCTTAATACAAACTTTTTATGTAAGCTTTTAATATTTTTGTAGATTTAAGTCTGAATTATGTTCAACTTTTTTTTTTTCAGTTCTCTTAATAATTTATTGCATTAGCCTCTAAATTTACATGCATTCCTAGAATATTATCATATACCAGTAAAAGAATTTCACAAATCAAGCTTTTTCTACATTATTTCTCTTGTAAAAAATATCTGTCAGAATAAGAAAAAAATAAAATTATGCTTTTGAAGGGACAAAATATTTTTATTCTATTATTACCTCAAAAGTTCCTATCTGTACAAAATATACCTGCCATGTTGATGAGAAATTTTCATATGGTAATAAAATTTTTTCTTGTTATTTAATATAATTATTCGAGTAATATTAATTTAGCTATTGAATTAAATATTTATTTTCATACTAAATTCGGAAGGTATTTTTCTATGATGAAATTAAAGTTCTTATACATTTCTTAATTTATTTTTGTTCAAGAGAAACATAAATACTTTTTCCTCACAACACACAGAGTTGGAAATGTTAAATTGAAATTTAATATTTTTTATTTAGATTTAATTTATTCCTTAAATGATGTTTCATATATGTATATATATATATATATATGTATATATATATATATATATATATATCTTTTAAAATATCTTTTAAATGAAATAAATATAACATAACAAAATATACTTGATATGTTATTAAAAAATAAAAAAAAATATGCTTTTTAGATACAATTCAAAATTAGCCTTTAACGTCTCCTCTTCTAATTATTTCTACAATTTAACATCTATAATGTAACAGATGCCTCAAAAAAGAAAAAACAGTGCATTATAAACGAATAATAAAATTCTGTCTTAGTTCGACTAATATGTAAATCCCTAAGAATTATATTTTTTTTTCCTATTCTGACTCCAATAAACACGATTTCACATTTTTCTGACAATTAAGATGTCATATTTCCCTTTAAAACGTATTCCATTAAGTCCAGAATAAAAAAAAAATGAATGTCAGTACATGATACTTATATTTTAAGTATCTTACAGAAATATGTTAAAATCCGTTTGATATGAGTGTTTAAAGAAGTATTTCTGTGATGAAACGTTTTTCAAATATTATAAAAAGCTTTTTCCTCCTTCTTTTTGTCGTTATATGTTATAAATGCTAACATATTATATTATAATTTTTTTTAGCATTCAGTGCTAAAATTTCATTAAAATACTAGAAATTGCTTTCCATTAAAATGTTTTTAAATATGAATGATGATTTAAAGAGGATAATGTTCATTCGCGGACAATGTTTGCATAGAATAATTTGCTGCATATAAATAAATAGTTTCTTTTAAGGTAAGCGACTACATTCGAACCGTGATTTTGCAAAAGCGTATAAATTAATATTTATGATATTTAGTGTCCCTTAGATTTGAAAATGTATGTAAAATTGTTTTTAAAAATAGTATTACAATAAAAATTATTTAAGTACAATATTTTAACATAAATTGAACATAGAATGACCTATTTTCAAAATATTCTCTTTTTGTAAAAAAAATTCTTCAATTATAATAATATTTTACTTGCATATAGCTCAGACCTCTGTACAGAGGCTCAGCTAGAATTTTTGAAATATATAACTTAGAAGTGGGTTTATCCATGTTTTACGACAATAGAGGGGAGAAATTTTAAGAAAAAAAAAACGCTGATAGAGATATTTTAATTGTTTGTAACTCTGAAAATAATGTGAAATTTCTAAAAGCATAGTTGAGTCTCTGCACAGAGGTCTGAGCTATATAGAAGCAAATATTATTGTAATAGAAGCATTTTTCACAAAAGAAGAACATTTTGAAAAAAAGGTTATTCTTAGTTAATTATTTGCCGAAATATTGTATTTAAATAAATGTTTTGTCAAAATGCCCCTAAATCCATTTTATACATATATTCTAATCTAAGTGACACTAAATATCATGAAAATGCCCTATTTATGCGCTTTTTAAAATCACGGTTCCGAACGTAGTCGGATACCTTAAAATATATCTAATTTAGCTTCATTGAGAATATTTCCAAACATATAGTTTGAGCATATTACAAAGCTGGTTTCGTCGTATATCATTCAAGACAACATAACCTTTTCACTCTAAAATGTATTAAATAATTCCAGAATACGAAGGGAACTTTTATTAAAACTTTCTTCGTGCTCTCTCTCTGTCTACGATTTTTAAAACTCTTAAAATAGTTCAAATATCTATAATTCTATTCAAAAGAATTCGAGATAAGCTCTCGATTGATCAAACAAGGGTGAAAATATGTACTCCGAGATTAAGCTTTGGTGATGAATATCTCGACCAGGACAACTGGGATGGGTATTTTGAACCATTTATCAAACCTCGCTTCGCCTGTTGAATGGTATTCGCATTCAGGAAACGAGCAGGAAAAAAAATACCTCCAACTTAAAATGCGTGGAAAGCAATGGCATTATCCTAATTGCTTTCGTGATTTAAAAGGGGTTATTGAAATTGAAGAAAGTAGAGCATTTAAACGTTGCGTAACGTAAAGAAAAATAAATAATTCTTTCAATTTGATTAAAAATTGGTTTATTTTTCAATTCCTACTATTACTTCACTCTCTCCTTACACACACGCATATATATACCGTAAAAATCCGGTGTATAACGCGCACTTTTAACATAAAACAAAATCGAAATTTAAGAATGTGCGTTATACGCCCGGTATAAAAATGAGATCATTAAAAATAAAAAGAGAGCTCTGCATAAAAATTATTAGACTTCTATCTAGATAGGAATACTGTTTATTTAAAAGAAATTGCATAATTTATGAACTTAATGAGTTGCAGTTCTACAGGAATACTATTTGTTTCAAAAACCTGGGGATAATACTTTAAATAAATGATTTCAAAACATATGAAAATTGCGCAGGAACATTTCAAGTTTCTTTACAAAAGGGGGAGCGTTATACAGCGAACATATTTCAAAACTAAGAAATGCAACTTGAAAGTATAGCTGCGCAATATATACGACGGGAGCGCGATATACGTCAGATATTACGGTATATATATATAGTTCAAACTTCCATTCGTTAATAAAATACTTTCTATTAACCCATTCAATTTTAAATGTATTTTTAAAAGCTTGTAATGGAGGACACTTGCTGTTAATACAGTTTTTTTCAAATATTAATTCATTAATTAAATTAAGAATTGAATAAATAGTAACAAAAATAATAGTCCCACAGCATATATAGAAAGGAACAATAGCTTGTTGAGTCCCTGTAGTGCAATGGATAGCGCGTTGGACTTCTAATCCAAAGGTCATGGGTTATTTACCTGGGATGGCCTAATTTCTGAGAATGTGACTTATTTTTTTACTATACTATTTTAGTATAGTAAAATATTTAATAAATAGTAATAAAAAAAAAATAAAACACACTCACCATATGTAGGGAAAAAAATGGGAAAATTGCAAAGAAAATCGCTTTCTATTTTGTCCCTTAA
>BMAU01013038.1:0-15573 GCA_019973935.1 Trichonephila clavipes | reverse complement strand
AGTATCCGACTACTTGCGACAACTTTTTGGAAAAAAGGAGATATGGAGATCTTTTTGTGATTTTTATATTTATTTAGTATATTTTAAGGAAAAAATCTTAAAATTGGTAAAAGAAAAAAAATTATTATTATTAAAATGGGAAAAAACTAGTAAAAAATGTACGAAAAATTACATAAACAGGGGCCAGCTCTGTACAAAGATTTTATGAACAAATTCTCAATTTTTCAATTTTGATGTGTTACTTTGTTATTCCTGTTTGAAGTGACCTTCACGATAAGAGATATTTTAATTTTTACAAAAACTGAGAGCACTTTATCTAAGTCATTATGCGAAATTGCTTAAAAAAACATTGACTATATTCACATAAAAGAATTGCAAAATTTTGAAATAAAACAGTGATTGATAAATCTGAAAATCAAAACACTTCTACTGTTATGCAGAGTATAAGCAAAAATTTCAGCTAATTATTTTCAAAACTTTTGAGCAATCGCGGTCCCCGTTTGAGTTTTTCAAAAATACACATTTCGAGTAAAACGCATTTTAAAGTTCAACATCTTGTGTAAAGTTATGGCATTTTGCTTTTACTAAAACGCTTGTAGATTTTGTTCTAATGGAGGGAAAATAAAAGTACTTGGTAGTTGTTATTAAGTTAATATAATGGTCTATAAAATGAAGTCATAAATAAATTTGCTCAATTTTTGTGAAAAAAAATCATGGTTTTTAGGGAAGTCGGATACCTTAAGACTTTTAATATTAGTTCATGTAATTACCACTATATTATGACCCTTTATGTTCTTAAAACTAACGTTGGCATTATGTTTCGCAAAACTTATTGGATCACTGCACCGCAAAACATTTCGAGTCGCAAATCTTCGCCGGGAACATTACTGTTATGCAATATCCATTCCGTACTACCCCTAGCGACATATAATCAGGATTTACTAGGAATATTAACAAATTCATCTGCATTTCTTCAGATTCTTAGCAGCTCACTTTCACTTAATCTTATGTGTTCATCGGAATCTAAATCTAGAACAACACATCTCACCACCATCTGATTAATTCTTAGAATGCTCTCTGTAACAATTTAACAAATTTTATCAGAGCTTATAATTTCTCTCACGTACCATCGTCTTTAGGCTGTCTGTCCGCTGAGGTTCTGAAATCAAATGAAATTATTTTATGAGCAGGTAAACAAATGCTGCATGCTAATGAAATATTTAGACACCTACAATTTTAGTATAATTAAGCATATTTTCTTTCAACCCAATAACACTACATTCAAGGTCAAATAAATGTTCGATATTATTTTGGGAAGTTTGCTTTCTATTGGTATCTACTTAGCGAATTATCTTTTGTTGAACGGCAGTTATTTTTAATGGTAAATCGCCTTGGGTTTGAACGACGCCATCAGGAGTTCTGGAGTATATTTAATTGCAAACTCCTTCCCTAATTGATCTAGAACCCACAAAACGTTTTCTGTGTAATCAGTATGGAAAGTGAGTAAAAGTAAATTTTCAAATTTCGGTGTTCAATTGAACCGACGGACATATCAGTTTTAAATTTTAGCACACCTTACATTGTTTAGTGCATATCAATAAATGCCGGAGAGAAACTGCGTTCAATTCTTAAATAGAGTAAAATAAAGGATCATTTAGTTTCTGCAGACTTTTACTCCGATTACAAATCTTGCTGCGATTTACTTGAGGTTTGCAAAAAAGTTGAAGGTTTTGATTCTCATATTCATAATGATCGCTTTGTGAAATAATAAAAATCTTCATGGGATGTAGTGCTAAATTTTAAAAGAAATAACTTCCTTTTATTGTAATCCTCATTTTATTTGCTGAACTAGGATTCAGTTTGTAAGGTTATATATAACTCAATTAATACATCAAAAGCATAAAAGTGCATTTCTTGCTAAACTAAATTGACGCCTTTGGGTTATTCTGATTAGGGAGTCTATACCTTTTAAGGTCGAGGAAATGGTTAAAAATGGTAAGCTCTTCAGGGCTCTTATAATTTTTTTATTCTTTCAGGAGATGTAAAATTCTGGAGGATATAAACAAATAGATATTGCTTTACTTAAAACATATCCAACAGACAGCATTTTAATTATTATGATAAGATTTTCAATTGAATAAATAGAAAAGAGGTTTTTAAGTTCTCTTTTCGCATGCTTTTCACTGTCGCGCTCAGCTTTATAAAAGGTTGCCAATATGTTTATAACACTTTTTTGCTCAGTGTTGGAACATTGGTATATCTTTAAAATGATGTGTCATGAAACACTGATTCACAGTTTTAAGTAAACTAAAAAAAAATAAGATTTGATTTTAAAGTTAAAGAATTGCTATTTTTTTATTTTGCAATTTTTTAAGTAACTTCAAATTAAAGATTCAAACTGGTTCAAAGTCATTTTAAGTACAAGTTTGGTTCAGGAATCTCCCGTGTAGAAATTTATCATCATTTGCCGCCGAAACGATTTTGAAAATTCACTGTTGCGTGACCAGGAAAAAAATGGCGTTCTGAAGAAAGGTTGACATAAAACATAAGATTCACCAAAAGCTTTATATATATATATATATATATATATATAAATCTTCACACTATATACTCATATACGCATACATATACACTGCTGGACAATTGCTAAGGACGGATCACAAATTGCTATGTAGCATAACATTAAGCGAGACATGAGGCCTAGTAGGATAAAATATAGTTGCCACACTGTTCAGACATTAGAATAAAGAATATTTATTGTTCTGGAAAGTACAAAAGCTGTGAAACATCTGAAAGAAAAAAATGTTCATTTGATCTGCGTACGGAGAAATGGAACAATGCATCTAAAAGTCAGCAGGCACCTTAAAGAAAGGTATCAGTACGGGATATGTCCACCGTGGAGTGTGATGCAACATTCCACAGTCGTACCATACTTTGCACAACATTATCCAGCAGCTGTTGAGGCAATTTATCCCATTCCTCTGTGAGTGCACGGATGAGGGTGTTCTTGTTTGTCGGAGGATAGTTTCGACCAGCAACTTGCCTCCCCAAAGCATCCCACACATTTTCAATGGGGTTTAGATCTGGAGAACGCGCTGGCCATACGAGACGTTGAATACCCTCGCTGTCTAGACAATCCTGAACAGCGAGTGTTCGATGACATGTTGCGTTGTCGTCCATAAAAACAAATTTATCACCGACAGCACCACGGAAAGAGACGAACATGAGGAAGTAGAACTTCATCAATGTATCGTTGGCCCGTCATAGTCCCATTCAGCAACCACATGTAGGCGCGTGCGGCCATTGATCATGATGCCGGCCCACACCATGATACTGCATGTCGGATATCGGTCCTTTTCCTGGATATTTTCTGGACGATAAGCAGTACCACTCTCGCGCCAGATCAGTTGGCGTCTACAATCCGATGACAGACTGAACCTACTCTCATCTGAGAATAGTACGCATGCCCAGTCCTGTTCAGTCCAATTGTGATGCTCACGACACCATTGCAAACGGGCAGTAAGGTGCTGTCTGGTCAATGGGACACACACAACAGGTCTGCGTGCGTATAGTCCTCCTCCCCTCAAACGTCTGGCAACAGTTTTTCGAGAGATCTGCTTTCCTGATGCAGCAAGAAACTGATTTGCCACCTGCTGAGCTGTGGTGCGCCTGTTCCTTTTTGCTGATAGGACGATATATCTGTCTTCTACAGGCGCAGTACTTCTAACACGTTCTCCCCGTGCCGTCTACTACACATTCCAGTAGTTTTAAATGACTTCCACAGCCGTGAAACAACGCTGTGAGCGATGTTGAACTCCCTGGCAACATCTGTTATTTTTCGCCCTTCTTCGATCTTTCAATAATTCGGCCACGCATAAAATCATCTATGTGATGTCGGGAAGACATGCCAAAAATTTTAAGTTCGTCTCTTAAATCTTTCCTGTAAAACTTTGTCTTGAAACAACAACTGTCCACACGCGTCAAAACCTTTAAAGCTCTTATGAACGCTATCACGTGATGAACAGACGTGGAAAAAAATTTGCATACTCATACTTCTTCTTACTAATATCCGCACTTATTCTAATTTTCCACATTTTGCTTCCCTTTCATTTTGTGGTTGCTATGGATGATAGTGTTATCCGTCATTAGCAATTGTCCAGCAGAGTGCATATAAATTTATACCGCTATATATACACGCTAAGCTGCATACACACATATCTATGTCAAATTTATGCAGTATATATGCATATACACAAATATATAAGCAAGAATTACAAAAATAAGCAAATGAGTTATATACCTAAGAATAACTAAAAATAGGAAGAAGGCACATAGTATGGAAAGACAAATTCTGACCTTAGGAACCAGGATTGCAGGTTTAAACAAGTTTGCGGCGCCAACCTTCGCGCTGTATATATATATATATGTGTATATATATATATATATATATATATATATATATATATATATATATATATATATATTATTATTTTGGTTACTCAAATAGTAACTAAAGCTTTAAAATTAAAACTAATGTGAAGTTTTTTTTAGTCAATAAACTCGTTTAGTAAATTATTATTATAAGCTTGAAAAACTATATATTTTACCAATGCAATACAAACAACGAAACGATATCAAAAGCTTAGAAATAATCAAAAATACAACAGAGTGATTCATTTCCTCAAAATAAAGTAAACATTTTTATAAATATTACTTAAAAAGCAGTTCATATCTTAATTAACTACTTATTATAATTATTAAAATAATTTGTGTTTAGAATGCAGTGTACTACCATGATTCTAAAATGTTAAAATTCGCCGCATGCATACGATGTTCCCTATTTTCAGTTAATATTTTTACAGGTAGCTTTAAATTGCATTCTTTTAGCCTGTCGCACTTTTGCCAGAGGATTAAAATGTCGCTCTGCAGTCTAATTCTTTCTATAACCACAAGTGTAACAAATTTCTGTGCAAAATCACCAACAGTCAGACCAAGCGATTGCATAATTTTTAGCCTGCTTTTGATTGCCATCATTAACAATGACAATTGCCTCATTTGTGGAAATATCAACAATCTTTCTACCACAACACTACAATTTTTTGCGCATAATTTCCATATTAATGAGTTAAATGATTCATTATTCTTTTTCAATTTTACTCACTAGACAATTTTGTAAGTGTTAAGGTTGTGACGAGATCATTGAATGTAGGTTTTACGGTAGTGTTATCAAACTTTCAATACTGGCGACCCAATTTTCAACCATAATTTTTGTCACCCCTACTCCTGTACAACAATAATGTATTTATTGCAATAAAAATGCTACTTTTGACGCTAAAGCTACAATGAGATTTCCAATTATAAACTGTTTAAGTATTGGATTTGTATATGTTACTTTTAAGGTAATATTATATTTTAAGAAAAGAATTACTTAAAATATGCATTACTTACTTATTATTATGTTATATTTCTTTCTCTAATTTTTAAATTGGAACAGAACACAGAAATGATATATTTAATTAAAGATTTATTTCTCCTTCAGCATTCTTTTCTCAAAAGTACAAATGTCATTAGGAGGCCAGTTCAGTCTATGTTGCTCTCTATCATATCCATCACATCTGCAATATCGTGGGCGCGCTTATGCGAGTAAAAACATTATTCTTGATATAATAGCTGAACTGTAAGAAGAGTGAACTCCGCGTTATATACGGCATTGTATACAAAAAATGTAAAAAATTGATTTTTTTTAGATAAATGTTATAATTGTATTAACTGTTTAAAGAACTGTAATTTTTAAACCTCACATAATTCTGTAATTTATAATTAATTTTACTCACATGGAAAAGAATATAAAATTCCTATGAAGAATAATTGTGTTACTTATAATATTTAAATTGAGAAGAGTTTAAAATGTTTAAACCCGGGAGCAAGCGTGCACTCGATGTTAACGCTAATGGTAGTGCGGGGGGACTCAGTCACCCCAAACATTTGTTTATAATTATTTTTATTGTACGTGATACAAATTGGAATTGCAGTGAATAATTTAATTAAGAGAAAGTATACTTACCGGCTCTTTCAAGGGACAATTCAATTTTCTTTGATGATTTGAGAAAAAATCCAATAAAACTGAAATAAAATAGTTCAAAAGTGCAAGACCTTAATAAAGGACGCAAATCACAGACACTTTTCACTAATATTACAAAAATGTTATTTTCTGACACAGCTGTCATATTTTGTTTAAGTTACTGTAGTTTTAATGATCTTTCATGATCGAGTGAGTGAATATTAACGTCGCACTGTTTATCTACGCAAGGGCTTTTGGAGACGGACCTCGTAATTTTTTGAACCATGTTCAAGTGACGAGGACGACACTAAGCTGTGTGGCCTCCTTTTACTACCACATCACTCCAACAAGAGGACGTTTGAGCTCTCGATAGATTTAACGAGGCATCTCTTTTTCCTACACGGTGGATCTTTAGTGGTACTGGGCTCGAACTCGTAACACCTTTGGTGATCCACAAATAGCAAAAGTTAACCTTTCTTTCTTGTGTCTTTTTGACAAGGTGAATTGAACCTCGTGGTACACTTAGGGCTTCATATTTTATTTGATGGAGTTTTTTGGGAAGCATTTCAAAATTTTCCTTTCGTTTCATGTTCATGGCGTTTCTCAATCATGAATATTATTCATTCTTTTCAACAAGTTCTTCTTTTGTTTGATCAGTTTCAACTTCCTTCAATTGAGATCACAGATGCCCCGCTCGGGTTAAAAGTGTATTCAGAAAAACAAATACGGATGTTCTAAAAGGATTATGACGTTTTCACTAAACATAAATCTTGGCAAATATTCTTTCAAGTCAATCAATTATTTTCTAAATATCATAAAACACTCTCTATTATTTAGAATTTCTCTCCGCGAAAAACAAACTCATAAAAATGGAACGGAACTAATGTCGAACTAACCATACCAGTAAGTTTGAAGGTCAGTCAAATGATCAGCAAATGTATTATGCAGCCTAGCTGAAAGTGAATCATGTCTACCTTTTTCTTTCTACAACTAATGTACAATATTTCAATAATAATTACAGTGATGAATTGTTAATCTTCTTAGAATTTTTCCTCAGGGTCTGGATTTCGTTTTTCTTTTAACAAGTGATATGTTATGTTAAAATGTAATAAAAATATATCTCATTGAGGAAATACACCAAATTAAACAAAATAGATTCTTTTTCTTTAATTTGGTTTTGGATCAAAGATAGCTATTTGATGAAGGAAAAACGCCAGATGATAAACATAAATTATATCAAAGTGTTTTTGTGTAGTTTTTTTTTATTATGGAAGAAAGTATTTTGTTTTACTTCTTTCCGGTTATTTTTTTAAATCTTTAAATTTTCGATATGCTCGCAACCCCCGGGGCGCGCCCCCTCACTTTGAGAAACACTATTATACGGCATCCGTTTCTGCCACTGGCAATTTTTTATTGTGTCTAAAAGTTTCCACACTGCCCTCTAATACTTGATTTTGATATTTATACCAAGAATAAGAAACTACAGGACAAAAGCAAGGCAATGGTTCTTTGTCGCTTGAACGCAGATGTAAATATAAAGCCCAAACAACTTTTCACATATCTGACAGGCATGTTTTATTTTGACGGATTGCACATTTCCATAGTACGTTGTAATTAAGTCGATCATTCTGTCGGTCAATCTTCCCTTTTCACCAATGGACTTGCCATCCACCCAGTTTAGAGCTCATTTGTTTTAATTTTGTAAATGAGTTTCCATTCTGTTTAGAACATGTCCAACACATTCAATTTTTTTAACTGAAATATCTTCTCCATACAGATTGGATGCAGTAGAGATGACGAATGTCTTGAATCGCCATCCCCGATGCAAGATGTATATCTCACAGAACGATGACTTAGTGAGCGCTGAAATATCTGATCCATACCTACAGTCTCAACATGCCAGCTGAGCTATTGTGTGTTTTCAAACATTCAGTAACGTGAAGAATTTTCCACTTTTGTAAGCAGGTTACCCCTTTCTTCGTTTCCAAGAATCACATCCTTTACAGAAAGAAGACATCACTTTCCACATCAATACACTTTCCTGTTTTGTCTCCTATAACAGCACACACACCAACACGAGGAAGAATAGCCACGGGTTTTCCATGTTCCATCTCCACTAATTATATCGGAAGAATTTGTCAAAAGCTACCTCTTCAAAAAGCTGCACTTTGCATTGAAGCTTCTGCGACTTCTTTTACTACACAATTGTAGTTTGTTTATAATGTTATTATAGGATTTTTCAGCAACTGGAGGAGGAAAGTCCATGACACCACAGAAAGTTGTCATTGCTGCATGACCCTGTCCAATTGTCTTCATTGCGTATACAAAATGTCTGTTTATTTCTGAATATTTTTTTCTTTACCCAGCATTTTTGAATTTCTAAACGAACACATAAGAATGGCATACAAAATATGCATACAAAATATGCCTGCCATTTTGATGAGAAATTTTCATATGGTAATAAAATTTTTCTTGTTATTTAATATAATTATTTCGAGTAATATTAATTTAGCTATTGAATTAAATATTTATTTTCATACTAAATTCGGAAGGATTTCTTTCTATGATGAAATTAAGTTCTGCTACATTTCTTAATTTATTTTGTTCAATAGAAACATAAATACTTTTTTTCCTCACAACACACAGAGTTGGAAAATGTTAAAATTGAAATTTAATATTTTTTTTTTTATTTAGATTTAATTTATTCCTTAAATGATGTTTCATATATATATATATATCTTTTAAAATATCTTTTAAAAATGAAATAAATATAACATATCAAAATATACTTGGGTATATTATTAAAATAAAAAAATATGCTTTTTTAGATATAATTCAAAATTAGCCATTAACGTCTCCTCATAGTATTATTTCTACAAATTTAACATCTATAATGTAACAGATGCCTCAAAAAAGAAAAAAAAAAGTGCATTATAAACGAATAATAAAATTCTGTCTTAGTTCTGACTAATAATAACCCCTAAAATTATATTTTTTCCTATTGACTCAATAAACACCATTTCACATTTTCTGACAAATAAGATGTCATATTTCCCATTAAAACATATTCCATTAAGTTCAGAATAAAAAAAATGAATGTCAGTACATGATACTTATATTTTAAGTATCTTACAGAAATATGTTAAAAATCCGTTTGATATGAGGTGTTTAAAAGTATTTCTGTGATGAAACGTTTTCAAATATTATAAAGCTTTTTAATCCTTCTTTTGTCGTTATATGTTATAAATGCTAACATATTTGTATTATAATTTTTTAGCATTCAGTGCTAAAATTTCATTAAAATACTAGAAATTGCTTTCCATTAAAATGTTTTTAAAGATGAATGATGATTTAAAAGAGGATAATGTTCCTTCGCGGACAATGTTTGCATATAATAATTTGCTGCACATAAATAAACAGTTTCTTTTTAAGGTGACATATAGTACCTTTAAACCTTCCATTTATCGATTTTCAAAAATACCTTTTTAAAAAATAATTTGAACTGTTTGGAGCATTTTAAAACAAACCGCGTCAAAATCCGATAATTACCACGTTTCTGTACAAGAAAAAATGTAAATGTCTAGAGTCTTTGCTCTTTAAATGGAATGTAAACAAACCACGCCTCCTAACTTTCGCACTTTCGACCGGGGAGGAATATATTATTGCATTTTCTTAAATTTTCAGTATATTTATAATTGTCTTTTTATAGAAAGTATATCTACAACTCAACACATTTCTAATTCAGTCAGATGTTTATTTACGTTTTACATTTTCTACTGACTGTTGTTTTGCACTAAAGTCTGCCTCGTTTCATAATAGTTTTCGGTAAAGTATTGAGTAATCATTAATTTTTCATTTGATTATCCATTTTTGTGCATATATAAATATGAGTAGTAAATCCGCTAGAATATCTACGGATTATAGAAGAAACGACGTTTTGGGAATCAACATTCCCCAAAACAAAACATTAGAGCCGGTAGCTGTCGATGTGACATCTGCTTCATCTAAGAAACTGTGTTTAGATAGCGATTCCTATCAAAGCATCTCAATGAAAGTAAGGGGTATCGGTTAATAAACCTGGATATTTTTTAAAGAAATTTCAAAACATTTAGTATGCTTTTACTGAGGCTCAAAGCAGAGCTAAATAAATAAAAATCAGCCAGTTCCATTTAGCAGCTGTTGCTTCGATGAAAGATAAAGCAGCAAGAGATTACCGCATCCGAAACAAAATGAAATTTGTGTTAGTGGTGATGGAACTTGGAAAACTCGAGGCCCATACATCTCGTATTGGTGTCTGTAGCATTATTGGGAGATATAACTGGTAAAGTTGCCGGAAGTTTTATCACCATATTGCAAAGGCTGTGATCTGTGGAAAAGTCTAAAAATATGGAACAGCATATCAAGAATGGAAAAAAAGCCATGAACCATATTGTGTCAAAAGTCACTCTGGTTCTTCGAATAAAATGGAAGTGGAGGGACTGAAGAGAATTTTTAAACGATCATTATTGGAACGAAATGCCAAATATGTGAAATATATTTGGTGATGGTGACACTAAAACATTCCCCAGAAGCTGCAAAATACGGTGTCATTACAATTTAGAAAAAATTAAATGTGTTGGACATATACAGAAGCGAATGGGTGCCAGACTTCGTAGGCTGAAATTGGTGAATCGTGGGAAAAAACTATCAGACGGCAAAAAAGTATAAGTGGAAAAAAATCGCCTGACGGATAAATTAATGATGATAAATTCACGACATACACTACAGAAATGCTATACGTGAGAACTGCAGCTCCACAGATGATATGCGTAAATCCATTTGGGCCATTTATTGTGCCATTACCGCTCAACAGACGAAGAACCAATGCATTACTTCTGCCGGTTGGTGCGTCCTCATGGTGTAGTTACCAAAGGCGAGAATCCTCAGAAAATACATCATACAAACATGCAACAGTATTGTGCCCCAGCCTCTGTTATGGATGCAGTAAAACCAATATTTTGCAGAAGTATCCTCACCTAAGTTATTGAAAAATGCTTGGGGAAGGACTCAGAACTCAAATGAGTCTTTCAACTCGACGGTATGGAAATACTGCCTGAAAACATCAGGATCTTCCAAAGAGAATAGTTGATGTTGCAGTGAATGAGGCAGTAATAATGTATAATGATGGAATGGCTGGTCGTTTGGATATTATGAAACATCTGGGTTGTAAATTAGGGCATTTTTCTGTCATTATGCCTTTTCCGTCACGGTAATAAAAGTCTCGAATAAAAGAAGCCGAAATGAAATCTAGGTCTTCAACATTAGATGCTCGTAGGGCTTTGAGAATGCGAAAAAAGCCATGCATGAGCATTTGGTTTGAAAATATAAGGTGTAACGTATGAAGCGGGTGCATTTTAAGTATTAAATAATTGTATTTTTCTTGTATAAAATTACATTGCATTGTTTAAACGTGATTTTCTCAGTTTTCTTTTTCATACTTTCCACAAGATTAAAAAGTTTTGATTGTAGGAGTTCTATAATTTTATATGGGTATTGTACTTGTTTGTTTTTATTCTGTGAACCTCACATTTGTTAATGGAATGAATAGATTTTTATTTTTATAACATGATAGATGGGAAAAAAATTACTTATTATAAATTTTATGATTTCTAAAGTTTTAAATTTCTTTTAAATGTGATAGAAATTTAAATTTTCAGGTTTACAGAATAAAGACTTTATTTAGCTTTTGATTTGGTACATAAATGAAGACTCTACAGTACATCTTTCAAAGAAAGTTATCTTGCGGGTAACAGAAGGTAAGTTTTTTTTTTTTTTTAATTTTTGTATGCATATTTTGTGTTCTTAAAAAAATTTTATCAACTTAAAAGCAAAAATTGATTAAGTATTTTAAACTTTGAACTGTTTTGTATAAATTGTAAAAAAGAACCCATAAGAATATGGAAAAATCATTGATTTATGTTGAATCGAAAAAGTATGTCGAAAATGTTCAATTTTTGGTTTCGAAAGGTACTATGTCCCCTTTTAGGGTGTGCGACTACATTCAGGGCAACCGTGATCTTGCAAAAGCGTATAAATTAATATGTATGATATTTAATTTGTCCCTTAGATTAGAAAACGTATGCAAAATTGTTTTTACTAAGAAATAGTATTTACAGTAAAAAATTATTTAAGAGGTACAATATTTTTAACAAAAATTGAACATAGAATGACCCATTTTTCAAAATATTCTCCTTATGTAAAAAATTCTTCTTTTATAATAATACTTTACTTGCGTATGGCTCAGACCTCTGTGACAGAGGCTCAGCTAGAATTTTGAAATATATAACTTGAAAGTGGGTTTATCCATGTTTTACGACAATAGAGGGAGAAATTTTAAGAAAAAAACGCTGATAGTTATGCTTCAATTGTTTGTAACTTTAGAAAATAATGTGAAATTTCTAAAAGCATAGTTGAGCCTCTGTACAGAGGTCCCCTGAGCTATATACAAGCTAAATATTATTGTATGAGAAGCATTTTTCTCACAAAAAAGAACATTTTGAAAAAGGTTATTCTTAGTTAATTATTTTGCCGGAAATATTGTATTTAAATAAATTTTGTCAAAATGACCTAAAACTATTTTATACATATATTCTAATCTAAGTGACACTAAATATCTTGAAAATGCCCCATTTATGCGCTTTTTAAAATCACGGTTCCGAACGTAGTCGGATACCTTAAAATATATCTAATTTAGCTTCGTGAGAATATTTCCAAACATATGGTTTGGAGCATATTACAAAGCTGGTTTCGTCGTATATCATTCAAGACAACTTAACTTTTCACTCTAAAATGTATTAAATAATTCCAGAATACGAAAGGAACTTTTTTATTAAACTTTCTTCGTGCTGTCTGACAATTTTTAAAACTCTTAAAATAGTTCAAATATCTATAATTCTATTCAAAAGAATTCGAGATAAGCTCTCGATTGATCAAACAAGGATGAAATATGTACTCCGAGATTAAGCTTTGTAGGTGGATGCAATATGCTCGACCAGGACAACTGGGATGGGTATTTTGAACCATTTATCAAACCCTCTCTTCGCCTGTTGAATGGTATTATTCGCACCAGGAAACGACAGCAGGAAAAAATACCTCCAACTTAAATGCGTGGAAAGCAATGAATTATCCTAATTGCTTTCGGGATTTAAGGGGGGTTATTGAAAATGGAGAAAAGTCAAGGCATTTAAACGTTGCGTAACCGTAAAGAAAAATAAATAGTGCTTTCAATTTGATTAAGAATTGGCTTATTTTTCAATTCCTCACTATTACTTCACTCTCTCCTTACACACACACACACCATACACATATATATATATATATATATATATATATATATATATATATATATATATATATATATATATAGATACGTAAAATCCGGTGTATAACGCGCACTTTTAACATAAAAACAAGATCGAAATTTAAGAATGTGCGTTATACATGAGTATAAAAAATAATTAGAGTAATAATCATTAATTATTACTCTAGTTGTATTATTACTCTAATTATTAGAGTAATAATAATTAAAATAATTCATTAAGGAAATAAAAGAGAGGCGTGGCTGTGCATAAAAATATTATTAGACTTCTAATCTAGATAGGGAATACTGTTTACACACACATTTAAAAGAAATTAGCACAATTTATGAACTACTTGAGTCTTGCAGTTCTACAGGAATACTAATATTGTTTCAAAAACCTGGGATAATACTTTAAATAAATGATTTCAAAAACATATGAAAATTGCGCAGGAACATTTCAGGTTTCTTTCACACAAAGAGGGGCGCTGCACGGCGAACATGTGTCACGAAGCTGGGGAAGCTGCAAGCTTGAGCACAGCTGCGCCATTGTACGACGGAGCGCGATATGCGCCAGATATTACGGTATATATATATAGTTCAAACTTCCATTCGTTAATAAAATATTCTTTCTATTAACCATATCTAATTTAAAATGTATTTTTAAAGCTTGTAATGGAGGACAATTTGC
This sequence comes from Trichonephila clavipes, assembly GCA_019973935.1. NCBI lineage: Eukaryota > Metazoa > Arthropoda > Arachnida > Araneae > Nephilidae > Trichonephila > Trichonephila clavipes. Next base: position 1,485 of record BMAU01013038.1, on the reverse strand, counting down.
TGTTAATACGCAGTTTTTTCTAAAATATTAATTCATTATTAATTAAATTAAGAAATTGAATAAATAGTAACAAAAATAATAGTCCCACAGCATATATATAGAAAGGAACAATAGCTTGTTGAGTCCTCTGTGGTGCAATGGATAGCGCGTTGGACTTCTAATCCAAAAAGGCTCATGGGTTATTTACCTGGGATGGCCTAATTTCTGAGAATGTGACTTATTTTTTACTATACTATTTTTAGTATAATGATAACAAAAAATACTTAATAAATAGTAATAAAATAATAAAAACACACTCACCATATGGGGAAAATAAAGCGGAAAATTGCAAAGAAAATCGCTTTCTACACTGCTCAAAACAATTAGGGGAGCACATGGTTTGGCAACAGAAATGCAAGCAAAGATGTATACCAATAAGTAACATAAAATGAATCGTCCGCAATTTAAGGCTGCCACGGAAGCGGAGCAGGCTTTCCTGCTGGGCGTCAAGGTTTATGACGTCAAAAAACCAGAAAAAGGAGATAAGAAGGCAGAAATCGGGATGTTGCAGAAACGTCTGTTTTGTTGCCGTAACTGTGAGAAATTCGATTGCACGCAGTATTTTTTTTTTTTTTTTTTTTTGAGACAAGGGTTGCTTATGAGAATGTCTCAACAACGTGATTTACCGGAATCCACGTGGCATGGCGTGTTATAGGCAGACTGGAATCCGGGCAAGCGCAACACGTGGTGTCGCGGACGCTGTTGGAGTCGCCAGAAGTGTTGTTGCAAGACTGTGGAATCGATTCCAAGAAACAGGGAAATGTTAGACGTCGACCGGGGCAGGTCGGCCACGCGCCACTACATCAACTGATGGCCCGGTATTGTATTACGAGTTAACGGCCCGTCGAAACAGAACAGAGATGCTGCGCGGCTGCAAGAGACGGTTGCTCGGCTTGGCAACAGGGACGAAGGGTGTCCAGCCGGAGGAGCAGACGGTGCGTAATCGTCGGCTTCGCGAGGAGGCGCTTCTATGCGCGTAGGCCCGTGGTCTGCATTCCGTTAACCCCACGCCACCGTGCGGCGAAGATGGACTGGACTGCTGAACATCGAGATTGGGAGCAGCAATAACATGATTGGAGCCAAAAAGTGCTGTTTACAGACGAGTCCCGATTCTAAGTCTGGAGTGTGACACTCGACATTTGTGTTCTTGTATGGAGGGACAGGGGGCACTCAGAGAGAATAACCCCGCATTTCGTTCGTGATGAAGGACACAATGTGTGTACAGGAAGAGCTGGTTGGATGGTATGCCGGGGTGCGGAATCCAGCATAGGCGGACAGCGTACGGACCTGCATATCATTCGTAATGGCACTTTGACGGGCCGAGGGGAAGAGGTATGCGAGACGGGGATCACTTCGACCTCATGTACAATCCCTTACGCTGGAGCCATTACTTGGAGATTCCTTTGTTTTCCAGGATGATGATGTCCCACACGACCGCATAGGGCT
>BMAU01013037.1:0-11735 GCA_019973935.1 Trichonephila clavipes | reverse complement strand
CATTTTGAGGACGGCTGGCCGATATAAAGGCCAAAAGGAACAGACCTTTAAAAGACGGCTCTGGCCGGTGTATCGGCCACGCAATGCTTTCCCCTCTTAACAGCTTTCGAAACAGCACGAGGCCTATTACAGACCTGGAAAATCATTTGCTTGACCGGTTTCTTTTGTATTTAAAAAGGAGGGGAATACAGTTCTCTCTTTCACCCTTATCTGGATATCCCTCTTTTTTCCCTTATGCTTAAATTCTCACTAGCGGAGAGTGCATAGTTAGTTTTTCAAGCGATTTTGTCATCTCGATTACCTAATCATTTCATTTTAAACCAATTTGATTTTTAAAAAAATGCCTAAACGTAAAAAGGGACTTACCACTGATGAAATTCAGAAAGTTTTAGCAGATTTAGAAGATTAAATTTTTGATGATTCTAATTCCGATTGTGAGTTAGAAAATGAGGAAGATGATCTGTTCTCTGCTCAGCAAAAGTAACACATTGTTAAAAGTTTTGTGTAATAAACGCTCAAAATAGTGTAAATAATTTATGTCTAAAAGTGTAATATTACTTTCTGTGGTATTTATTTTATGTTAAAATTGTAATATTCGCAAGCAATGCCGTTTCTTAAATTATAATGGCGATTCAATGAAAAACATAGTGAAATGTTAACGCTAGAATCAAGTTGGCAAATGTCTAGCTACTGTCATAGCTCGAGCTTTATTAGAACTTTGTAAGACCCGCCGTGTAGGGGAAGTGATGCACGTTAATACTTTATCCACCGCATTAGGATTTACTGCAGGTTTTTTCATACAATATTTTTTTGGATCACTACATTGAAAATTAAGGGATAGACATAAACAAAATACTCCACTTTGGGAAATTTAATCCGTTAGAGCTAATAAATTAATTAAAGATATTCCACTGTAAAATTAATTGTATACACCGTTCACTTAAAATAAATAGTCAAATCGTTTTCAAAGAATATTCCTGTTAAGTATTGGTAGAATATTCTTTCTCTAAATTGGAGCGGTGTGGAACTTGCGAGAAGGGGGTGCCAGCTCAGGTGTCATCCACGTCACTTGACCATGGCTTAAAATTACCTGGTCCGTCGCCAAAAGCTTAACAGTGCGACGTTAATATTAACTAACTCCAAAAAATACAGTACAGTATATATAATTATTTTTATACTTAAAAATGCAATATCCGCCTATTCAATTAAAATTACAGCGTTATAATTAATTACTAAACACAAACAAATTTTGAAAACTTGTCCAAATGATGTAGTGTGGAAGAGAAAGTTTATTTACTTTAAGTACCATAACGGATAAAAGCATTTATTGTGAAAAATAGATCAATTTCTTAATTCCAAATGTGCATAATAAAATCATAAAAAAGACATTCAAATAAAGAGAGATGTATAACAATCTCTCCCTTCAAAACTTAGTTTTATTCTGAAATAAAAAAAAATTAGGGATTATGCTGATCACAGGAATTAATTAGAAGCGAGCGCCATGCGTAGCCAAAACAAAAAGGGTTTCTTTACAAACAAAAGATATATATATGCTGTCGTGGGCTTTTTTGCAGCGCACGCCAGAATTGCTTGGAATGGCAGAATTTTTTCTACCTACTTGACAAATATCGTTATATTTTGGACACTTCATACAATATCTTTATAAATTACAGCCTATGTGTTCTTCTGATGTATAAGCTATATTATCGTAAAGTTTCATTAAAATCCATTCAGTTGTTTTTGCGCGAAAGACGGCCAAACATCCTCACAAACTTTCACATTTATAATACATATCTAGATTACACAATGTATTACTGTACAGAAACGTATTTTTACTGTTATCTTACGTTATGCTGAATGAAGAATTTTTTTAAAAAAAATTTATATTGAAGCATAATAAAAGCGTATTTTTAATGGTGTATAAACAACAAAAAACAAAAAAAGAAAAGATATTTACAACAAAAAATTACAGAAATATTCGTTACAGATTCTTAAAATTATCCATTTTAATCCTTCGACTTTATTTATAAAATGCACACGAAACTAACTTCGACATTTTTATTATAACGATTGATGTGTAAAAAGTCGAGTATTCGAACGAGAAACTCTTAATTCCGATATAATTTCTTTGAAATTTGTAGAAAACATATATTACAAGCTCTTCAACATAAGAAAAAAGCCTCGATTTATACAAAAACCTTAAAAGCAAAAATGAAATCCTTGCTTTTGTTACACAATTTTGCAAAATGCTCTAAAATCTATCTGAAGAATAAATATAATCAGAACGTAGTCTAATCGATAGATATTTTGAAGTAAAAAAAATGTGTTTGTTCTCTTTTTTTTTCGCCCAGTTATTCGTGAGTCACACTTTTTAGGTATGATAGTACAGAGAAAAAGTGTTCGTTTGCGCTCTAAGGCTATTCAACTTTTGAAACTCTGAATACAGAATCAGATGGTTCTTGTAAATGAGCATGAAAGCAAGTTGTAAAATCTTTTATATCGATAAAGAATGCTTGCCCTCTTGATTATTGTTGATGCTTTAGTTTTTGGTCATTGTTGATTATCCTATGCCTTTTTTGGTGTAATAAAACCTAGAAGTGCACATCTGCCTTCTTGTAATTCTTCCAAGGTTGCTTTCAAGTAACCGGAAAACTATTCTTCCTCTAGTTGCCGTAATAAATCTTTAGAGAGTGCATTTCCTTTTCAATGAAATTATCGTACATAGGATAAATAGAAACTATGCCGACCAAGCCCTTCTTCAAGAATGTCCTATTCTACTTGGCGAACGTTATTAGGAGAATGAAAGTAACCCTCTTCGGGGAACTGATATTGTGTTAGATTTTGAGAGATAAGGTAAAAAGCACCCAATCACTTAGGGCAGTGATCCGCAACCCCCGGTCCGCGGATCAAATGGTGCACCGGGCTATCTAAAGAACATTAAACTATTGCCATTTTATTTAAGGTATCCGTACACCTTCGAAGAAATTTTTTTAAAAACTGTAATATTTGCTATTAAAATATTTTTACTGATGAAATATAACTTAAAACTATGAAAAATACATTTAATATGTTACTTGTAGTACATAAAAAATTTTTAGGGAGTAAAGCATAGTGTAAATAGTAATTAAATTGATTATTAGAATAACGCACATAACTCAAATGTAAACAAAAATATCCCTTTTCTGTAAATTTGATGATGATCATCATAACATTTTTAGGGCTGGTACTATTTTCCTGATGATAATCAATTTATTACAATTTTTATCAAGTTTCGAGTAAAGAACATTGAAAAATCCTTAAAAAATTAGTGAGAGCATATATACCTTAGTTACTAAAAACATATCAACTATATAATTATGAAAGTAGTGGGTTCTTTAAATCTATAAAACAAATATATTTATAAAGATTTGAACTAATTTGATTCACAACTTTTTCTGATATTTATGTCAAGGATGTCAATACGTTAAACAAATTCATTTTGAGATAAATCAGAAATAAACTTTGAACTGCAAATTTTAATATTAAACACAATTTGATATACTTAAAATGCTCCTGATTTATAAATAACACCCTCTTTACTCTAAACATTGATTTTTTTTCTCAGTAGCCTTAAAATTCTTTTCTACATTGTTTTACATTTGGTGCTGAATGTCGTTCGCGTCGTTAATCTATTGATGTCAAAGATGTTTGTATGCTTTTATGCAAAATTGAACCAGAGTTGGTAATGTTTTTTAAAGTTTCAACACAACCCTTGTATCCATCATTAAATTGGATCACATCATCCAATGCACTAGATTTTAAAGTTTTGAGGCACACGAAATCTTCCTCGGGTACTCTCTGCCATATAACGCCATTTAAACACTGGTTTGAATTTTGTGTTTTGCCATGCAGGCATTTAGTACGCAGTTCTTTGGTACACAACTCTAAATATATAGGCTTAATCGTGTTTAGTACTTCATTTGATAAGCCTTTATATTTTTCGTTTGGCTTTTTGCCACAAGACAGTGCTCGCTGGTAGTAGCACCAACAATCTTTTCCGATGGGACACTACCCATGCATCAGTTTCTCGACACTTGATGAGCAATGAAACAAAGCCGCAATAACATTTTGTTGAAGACCGGATAGGTTTCCAACATTGCTACGAACAGCAATCGCATAATAGTTTTGCAATCGGTCAATAAAAGAGTCGGTGAGTTTGCCTTTACCAGACAGATTTTTATTTTTAGACTTTTGTTTATGCAATCTCGCACCCGCCTTTTCTTTTGAACATGACCAATGCATTCATATTTGTATTATCTTTCCCATAAAAAATATCTAATAATTGATAAAGTCTTAGAGTCCCTGTCACCATAATATGTATATTTAAGGCCTTCGTTTAACAATAGAACATTGAAGATCTTCGTAGAACCAATATAGTCGTATTTTTTAACGCAGAACCTTGAAAATTGCTATGGCACACGTGATCTGATGCAAAATTTCCGACTCAATGCTTCTAGGCATTTAAAAAAACTTTCTGCAGGTGGGACAATAGGCGACAATATTTCAATGTCTACTACTTTACCAGTGTCAACTGACAAAGCTGCGACACACCCATTCATGGAAGAGTAACCTCTACGCTGCCACGTTCCGTCAACTGAAATGCCACATTCAACAAATTTATTTTTAGTAGGATGTTGCACTAACAGTTTCAGAAGCTGCCTTTTGCATTGATAGTTCACTAACATGAGTTTATTCTCATGATTAGTGTACGCAGTTTTACTGAGACTGGGTAAATTTAACGTACCACATAATTTAAACCCAGCAGAAAACATTTCCCAATTTGTCTCATACCATACACAAATCTTGTATTTACTTCAGGAGAGTTTAAAGTTTTCTTTGAACTAGAAAACCCTGAGTAAAAGTCACAATGTTTTACACCTGATAACAAAATTTGAGCACAAACCATATGTGGAATCCTCAGAAAGCAGGATACCTTCTTCGAAACATCTTGGGCAGCAAAGTTGTAAAAACAAATTTAAAAGGACTTCCATATCAATTATTCTGTTACCAGTAAGTGGTTTACGTTGATATTCTGCTATTTCTTCATCAAAGGCAGCAGGTATTTAATTTTTGAAGAACTGGCGTTGGTAGATGTTGCGCTGCTATTTTTGAAATGTTTAATGGTAGATCCATTTACTAGAAATTGGCGTTTTCTCTTTGCACTAACTCTACGTTTAGCATTACCCATTTTAAATGACAAAATTAAAATTTTCTGCTATAAAAAAAAAGGATTAAACAAAGTTTATAAAGAGCTACGCAATCATAAGCAAATGTAAACAAACAGTAAAGCACTCTATTTTCTTTTGCCAGATTCTAGATAAAAATATAAATAAATACCTATTTTGCCAATTATATTCTTGATACATAATTGAAAACTCAAATTCATATTTTAAAAAGTTTAAATTTCTTACTACCGCATATTTAAACGATACTTTGAAAAAATAAAAATGTCAACAAACTTTTTTCTACTTCAAGTAATGCATACTTGTACTTCCGGGTTCAAAAGGTGCTATCGAATGAAACTCAAATCCCCACTAACTTAAGTTCTAAATAAGATAGAAACAAAATTTAAAAACACCATTTTAAAGAAAAAAGTTCATATTTTTCAAATAACATTTTAAAATTAAAAATTCGAAAATTTGACGAAAATGACGTTTTGAAGGTGTACGGATACCTTAAAGTGGTGCATTTCTCTCAGTTTGCGCAACTTTCAGAAGAAATCACTTTTATTCATTTTTTTGGTGTAACTATATTTTTATTCTGAAGGCATATTTAAATGTAACTAATATAAAATTGTTAAATCAAAACAATCTAAAAATAAATAATCAACGTGTCCCTCCCCTTATGCACAAACTCACACACACATAGTCAGTTCATTACCGCACAAAAATCAGAGCTGTAATCTTGGGAATTTAAGCAATAATGCAATTTTTGAAATTTTAAATAAAAAGTAAAGATTATTCAAAGGCTAAAAATATCCACTTTTTGTACAAAAAGTGAAAAAAAAAAATTAAGAAGTCCCAATATGTTTACCCTTACTCGCAAAAGAAACAATTAATTAGAAATAAGAATAATATAATCCTTTTGAATAAACAAGTTTGTCGAGATGCATGAAGTCACGGCAACTTAAATATGTTTGTAGTCATAATATTTAGTCTTTGATATCAGCTTATTGTTTGCGTTTTACTATCAAGTATCTCTAAGAATTCAAAGAATTTTCTCTTTTACTAATGAAAACAATTTATTAATGTTGGAAAAATATAATTTTAAATTTCTAATGTATATTTAAAGAATTTATTTTTAGGAACACGAGGTATATATAAATTGATAAATTATTAATATTTCATTTACGAGTTCTATTAGGGTCAAAGTAAGACGGACCTCGTAATTTAAATGACGATCAAGTAACGAGAACAATAGTCGAGGAAGCCAGAGCCCCCACTTCTTATTTTCACACCACGGCAACGTAAGGACTTTGATTTTATGTATCAGATCTGTTACACAATGGAACCTCTAATCATGACCATTTTTCAATAAAACATGTAGTACTACAATGTCGCACTATCCAACAAGGGGCCACACTTATAGGCTTAGTATATATTTTATAGCATAATGCGAAACAATTCCTTAACTGCTATTAATTTACATATTTGTTGTGCAATGTTTTATCATAATTTTCTGTATATATAAGAAGAATTAGATCAAAATAAAAGATTTTTATTTTTGAAAGATGCTTGTTATAATAAAATGTAGATTTAATCTTAGGTTCCCTTCGGGTTCTAAGGAATTACAATGTATCATAATGGATTATGGAAAAATAAAAAATGACAATTATATGTTATCAAATCTTTCAATCCTTTATGGAAGATATATACGAAAATCCTTAAGAGGATTGAAATTTTTAAGATTTTTCTGACATGTTCTAAAAAAAGAAAACAATTATAAATTGAGCAACAATGAAGTTTCAAAAAAGGATTTATGGCAATATGTTTATTGATATGCAGATGCTTGTAAGAGCTTTTTAAACTCATTTTTATTGTCGATTTGAGAAAGTCTGAACTTTGCATTATAACATAAAGAGACATGATCAGCAATTGGGCTTTTTATTTTATTTTTGTATTTTTGCTTATAATTATGTGCAAGTATGAAGAATCATATTATTTACTTCTTATTTTTAATTTGACTATTTTAAATTTTAAACCAGGTGTGTATCAAATTCCAGCATTTATATGCATGAATAAAAAATAAATTTAAAACATTTTATAACTATTTTTAATAAGTTTAATTGAAAATCAAAAATATAAATTTTTTTCTTAAATAAAATCAATTAAATTTAGATTAGTTTATTGTACCTTTTCCTACAATGATATAGGCGTTTAATTTTATGAAATCTTTATATTATCACCTCTGTTTGTGCTAAAATTTCTTGAATTTTCTTGAACTGAAAAAATTAGTAATTACCACATTGGATTCTTCAAGAAAACATGTTTCCCTAAGACAGGGAGACTATTTGTGTTTAGGGACTTTCTAAGCCGTGAACATCCCCACTATTCAGCGGGTATCAACGACTGCTCTGCTTCTTTTATCCGCCGATGTATGGTGTCATAAATCAGCTCCGAAAAGGGGAGTAACGTTCGCTAGAAGCGCCGTCTCTTTAAGGGCATTTTCTCACAAAGACCGCTGTCTCCAAAAAGGTTAAAAACACAGGTTCTCTTGGATATCTTTTTCCAAAAAAAAATGTTTACAGCATCGCTTGAACGCGGACCTGAAGGATAAGAGATTGGTAAAATTTTTCTTATTCTTTATTATAAGAATTATAGAACATTTACTTTGATTTAGCAAAAGACAAAAATTGATTGAATATTGCGACAGCAGTATTATATTAAAGTATGGAACAACACAAATTATTATTTGTATTAAAAACATACTTTTTCTTTATTTTTAAGTTAAAAGTAAATACAAAATTTCAGATTCAATTGAAATATTCTCTAAACTATATTATATAAAGTTCTAAAATTGTCACATATATATCAAAATTTATTGCAGAGAAAAACGCTGATTATAATACTTCTCAGTGGCAGAAATTACAAAACTTATTTGCATTGACATCGTTTTGTTGAAGAAGGCGGTTCCTTATCTTCACTTATGTCTGCAATAATATTGTCGTTTCAATATTTCACTAAATACGCGGTGATGAGTTCGAATTCTGAAAACAAGCAGTGTAAAGGGACTATTGCATGATTTATCTGTCCTTATGTAGGTGTGATGATGAAGTGTGGATAATGGAGTACACAATATTGAGTTTCTTCTAATCACTGATCAAAACAACGACTTTGTTTGGTTCAAAAGTGTGGCAATAATTAGTAATAATGCATTCAATTAATTCCCGAAGGAATAATAAAAAATGTTAAATAGTCATTCAAATTGTTTTAATAAAACAAATGCAATGAATGCGTGGAATTTAGTAGACGTGCAGCAACTTATCTTTTAGTTTTCTGAATCAATTTCTAACTCAATTATCTCCAATTAACACTTATTTTGAAATACAACATTACCTCTCAAAAGTAATTCTTTAAAAGAATAACATACGTCGTCAAAACCTTAATATAACTTTGAGTCTTTTGAAAAGAAAAACAAGGGGAAAAAATAAATACTAAAACTTAATTGACTGATGTTTACGTCAAAATTTAAAGTTGCACTGTGACAATTGGTGACGGATCTAGTAATTTTTTAAACATAATCGCAATGATGAAGGGGTGACATACTCAAGAGCTAGCAAGAACTCTCTTACCTTCCACAGAGCGTCAACGTGAAGACTAATCATGTATAGAACTAACACGCATCAGCCTATCTGCCCAATTTTTTATTGGAACTAGGACTCGCCATGAAATCGCCATTCACTAATTCTACATAACAATGACCACTCTTCAGGCTGCCACGGTCACATATAGTTTTTCCTGAAGCGTATAATGAGATAATTATTTTCAAAAAAAAAGAGATGGATATAAAATTGAAATATATCTCTCTGACGAATCTCAAGTAATTTAATTGACTAATCTGAGAATGAAAATAATGAGCTCACGCTGCATAATTGGTAACAAATTATCAAAACAAATTTGAGCAGAATGGATGTAAATAGATATCCAAGAAACACCTCACATAATGCATACATAATGATTGGAGAGAGTGAGTAACTGACTCTTTGGGTTTGGTGGTAAATAAACTTCTCAATTTTGGACCAAACATTTATTTAAATTATAGAAAAAGATTTTGAAAAATAATGTACAGAATAAGAATATTTAGGTTACTTCAGATTCCAAAAGTAAATGATGTTACTGTGTGTGTTTACTGTTAAATAAAAATTTATACAGAGTGTATCAGTACAGCGGTTACAAACTTACAGTACAAATAGAGTATAACTAAATGATGGAAAATCACATAGCAATGCATGGTCGGAAAAGTTTTCCTGACGCGGTAGCTCAAGAAAGACAGGACACGAGATATAGGAGAAAACATGTTCATTATCCTTAATAAAGCCAAAAACTAAGATAAAAGAACAGTAAAGAGATTTTGATCGTCATAAAGTAGATATTTCAAATTGCGAGTAATGGCTCTTTTACAGGCGTCAGCTAACTGAAGATAGAGCATTATCGAAAATACCTAGCTTGTCCCGGACTTCCCTAGCAGCTGCCGCGACGCGCGCAACAAGGTACTCTTCACTGTTAACGGAGTTTCGTACACCAAATGACTTGACGCGCAAACCATACGACAGTGTTTTATAAACTGTGGGGCGCGCCTGGGGGGCGCGAGCATATCGAAAATAAATTTAAAAAATAATTAATTTACTGGAATGAATTAAAACAAAATATTTTCAGACATAATTAAAAATGCACTTTTACTCTGATATAATTTATAAGCGCAAGATATTAAGTCAACAAAAATAAGAACTTCTTCAATACCTAATTAGCTATCTTTGATCCTATAACGAAATAAAAAACTTTTATTTGATTTGCTGTAATGCCAAGATGAGAGATATTTTTATTACGCTTTTTTTTTTAAGCCTATCATACTACTCTTTCAGAGAAAAACAGATCCCAGACCCAGAATCGAAAAAAATTTAGGAACATAAAAAATTCATCACTGTCTTTATTTTTTGAAATACTGCACATTATAGCTGTATAATCTGTTTGATCTTCTAAGTTATTGGTACAGTTAGTTATGTGTTTGTATGTAGTTCTGTTATGTGTTTGTTTCTCATTTAGGGAAGTTATAAGTAATGTATTTCTCTGTTGCGCTATTCTCAAACATATAAAGCATAATGAAAAAGGTTTTACAACAATTTTTTAGCAGTAACATACATATTATCATAATGAATATACTTTTACAAGGAAGTGGTCACGCGGGACACACAGATTACGAAATCCTTTTATTGTGGGAAAACTGTTTATTTGTTATCAAAGAAAAATTGAAAAGTCCTCTAAAGTAGTTATGTAAACTTTCTCTTAATTAAATTATTCACTGGAATCACGATTTGTATCGTGTAAAATAAAATAATTATAAAAAAGATTGGGGTGACTCAATAACCCCGCTCGACCGTATCGAGTGTGCGCCTGATCCCGGGTTAAAATTTGTTGAAGTATTTTTCACTTTAAATATTAAAAACAATACAATTATTCTTCATCGGAATTTTTATATTATTTTGTTCATTATCTAACATCAGTGGCACACACAAGGGGGGTCCGGTCCAGATCCCCCAAAGCCCTTGATTTTTTTCCGATTGATTATAATTCTAAGTATATAGTACGCAAAGTTTAGTTAAGTATTTGTTATTAATGATTAATTTTATTAATTAATGATCAGTATTTATTCAATAATTAGTTTCTTACTGTTTTTGATCCTGAAAATCGACAAAATCAAAAAGGAACCTGATACAAGATTGGTGGACTTTCGACCCCGGACCGCCCCCCTCCCTTGAAATATTCTTGTGTGCGCTACTGTTTAACATCAGTTATAAATGCTTATTCTGTGAAGCTTAAAATTACAATTCGCTTAAAACTAATCATAATGTGTGTAACCCTTTTAAAAAATCATTTTCCATTTTTGTAAACATTGTCGAGCACTTGACTTTGCTTTCTCCTTACAATTCAGCTATTATATCAATAATGTTTTATTTTCTTATAAATGAACTCGTGCAAAGAGCGGGCACTTCAGCCGGTATACTTTTAATGTATCAGTGCTGCACAGAGTATTTTATAACTAATTAATTAATACTAAATTAAGAACAAGTTTAATAAGTATGAACGAATTCCATGGGCTTGTCTTGCAAGCAAAGTTTTTATAAGGAATGCTTATGATTAGATATTGGGCCTCTGAGTTCTTTTCTATATTTTAGCTGTTATCTATATTTTGTCTTCTAAGAAGCCACCGCATTTTGTAATATGTTCAATTTAAAAATTAGAAAAGGAAAAATAACATAATAATTATCCTATTATTTTATTTATTTATTTTGCTTAAAGTAGTATATAAAATTTAATACTTATGTTACTAATTTGTATGGTTTATAATTAAGATCGCCTATTGTAGCTTTAGCGTCAAAGTGCATTATTATTGCATTCAGTACGTTATAAATGTATAAGGGGGCGCGATAAAAATTGTGATCGAGGGGGCACCAGTATTGAAACTTTGAGAAGCACTGC
>BMAU01013033.1:0-27280 GCA_019973935.1 Trichonephila clavipes | reverse complement strand
AGTGGAAGCATACTTAGGTCTCAATAAACGTTCACCACTAACAAATAATCATTAACTATTTTTAAAGTCCCGCTACAGCACTCTACTTATACGCTTTCAGCATCAGTTAAGAGGGCGCTGCGCACGCCACGCATGCGAGGTGGCAATGAAACTTTACTGTTATACGTAACATTCTATAATTGATATTTGCTCCTAAGTGCATTTAATTCTGACATTGCTGATTTTATTTTAGGTTTCAAACATTGCATACAGTAGTATCAAGTCACGGGTTGGTGTCTACGATAAATCTGTAGAGTTTCGAAATCATAGACAAGGCGGGGAAATTTCATCGGAGGCTGCCAGTTCATTTGTTATCACTTGACAACTTCAAAATCAAATTAAAAATAATTATTATCCTTTAAGTTAAACCTAATCCAAAAGACTCCATCAAACAAACTAAAAAACTACTGAAACCGGATTGATAAATCTGCACAAATTAAATAGCAATTGAAACTTTTTCTGAAAATAGTTTTACTTTAAAAAATTTATCTCATCATTTTCAGTACATTTACTTAATGCTAATGTTTCAGGTATGGACTACCATTAGCATATGGAAAACGCCGTAGAGTTATAGCGTTAGAGCGTTTTTGGAATTTCTTACTTTTAAGATATATGCAAAATATCTGCTTATAACTGTTCTGAAAAACTTCAAGAAACCACTCTTAAATGGCAACATTTATTGCTTTGTTTAAACAAACTTATATAAAAATGTGTTTTTTTATCTGACTCATTTTCTATAATTTGAATTAACATTTGCTATAACAATCAAAAGATCATTTTCTTCATTGCCTTCATTCTTTTTGCCACTATATATATTCATATTAATAATTATAAATTGCCATGGTAAAAATCATTTCAAATTGGCATTAATATTTCTCACTATGTGTAATGCAATTAAAGTGTGTTCATGTGTCACTCCTTAATCAGGAAATTAATTGACAATTCTCTGGTTTTTTTCATATGTGTTGCCGTGTTATTAAAATTCAAATGTCTGAAATGGGGCTTCGATGTAAGAATCTATTGGAGACCCTAAATATAAATAAAGTGAAAAATAAAATACTGACACGAATATATACGGATGCATGTTTATTTAATGCTTCCTTTTTTGTGCTCATACATGAATGCATTAGCAAATTATTTTTCAATACTAGATACAGCCAGTACACTAGCGTACTGCGAACATTCTTTTGGCCAAAAATAAACCTTTATCAATTTTACTTTGTTGAGAAAGCAATCAGCACGTTTCATACTAGCTGACAATGTAAGGAAAGTCTTAGCACAGTTAATATATTTCGAAATGACTTAGATATTATATTTTTCTAGAATGTATTGCAGTAAGTCTCGTACGTTATTTACATAATTATTATTCAAAATCAAATCTTGTAGCAATCCAATTTGTTGTTTTACATTTACTTCTACATCTTTTAATTGTAAAACTTCACAAAGTTTTGTAAGATTTTTCTAATTTACATTTTCCTAAGTCCTTGTTATCAGTGATTAATATAAAATAGGAATTAATATTTGGTGTACTCTTAAATTTATCTTCTATTTATACAATAACAGCGTCTAATACTCATGAAAAAAATAACATCTACCGAGTTTTCTGTAAGTTAAAATTCTGCATTTTTTTAAAATTATTATTTTATTCTTTTTCGAATTACTTTTTCATTAATGTGTTCTGAAATGTTCAAATCACGTGCTAGCATTTTTTTTCATCTAAAAATGTGTTAAATTTTGTTCCTCATTTTTGAATTTCAGTGACAGTTCTTGTATTGAATCCAGACATTTAGCTATATTATGGTTATTTACATCAATGAACTCATCTTGTTTAAGTGTAAATTTTCGGAGCTCCCCGTTTTAAATAACAAAATCTAAAAACACTCACATAATGAGGAAATAATTTGAGATCTACAAAAATAATATTTACAATAAAATGTACCTTGGGTCGTACTGACAACTATGGAAAAATGATCAAGTTTTTATGTGTAAAAATTCAAAATTTCCGTTTTTGATTATGTTAGAGCCCCCTTATTTGCAGGCTCCCAGTGCATAGCCCCCACCACACTCGCAAATGTCTGGCCCTGTGTGTAAGTCGACTTAATTTATAAGTAGCATTTATTTAGATTTCATGCATAATTTCAGAAATAAAAACACAGAAAACTCAAGGAATAGTTATGAAAATAAAAATGTTTGTGTGATTAAACGATTGATTGATTATTTAGCAACGTCGCATTCTGTAGTAATACGTTGACTACTGGGAACTCACCTTTTAATTTTGAACCTAGGTCAAGTGACGAGGATGAGTGGAAAAAGCTTTGAATAATTAACGAACAATTTAAGCAGTAATTTTCTCATTTTTAAATCAACGCATTTTCTTACAATTATCTACAATATTTTTTCAGAACTTTTTGTTTAATTTTTATTTTCCAAGGTACCTTTTTATAATTTGCTAGATATTTTATATATTTTTAGGTAAATTTAAGAATAATCCATTAAGAATGTTTCTTTCGAACATCTATTTTGCACGAACAATTCCTTTATTATAAAGTTGTTTTTAAAAAAAAATTTGTACTAACATTAATTTACATATAAACCTTCAACATTCTCACATATTGTTTCAGATCATGACATTTTTGTTAATATCTATCTCTATTTATTTCTTACTATAGGGATTCTAATTAAAAGAGGCGTTTGCAATTTTTTAAACCTGATCATATCGCCATATATACATTAAGAATTATCATGCAACTAGCGTTTGTTTTTGATATATCGGATATGATTGCAAACATAAATTCTTAAATTCCGGTTTTACGCTATTCAAAAGAGATTGAAATGCTAATGTTGCTACGAAAATGTGCGCAAGGGCTATTTGTGATGGGTTTCCTAATTATGAACACTCGTTGAATAACGAGGATGACACCGAAGCAAGTAACACACTCAGCTTAATTCCACATCCCCCAACGGGAGGATGATTTAGCCTCCACAGTTTTAATCAGCATAGGGTAATACACTGGCCTCAAAAAGTTAAGGTACAACCGGGTTTTTGTGTCTAATTTGCAAATGAATGAATGTAGAAACAAAATATTTGGAGGATATGTGCATTAAATAGTTTTTTATTGAATGCGTCATAGAAATTTGTATAAGTGTATTGCAAAAACGATTTATAACAAAAAAAGCAATCTCTGCGGAAAAGTCCATTCTTGGAGAAAACAGCACATCACAGTGTTATGTGGTAAAATGGCATAAAAACAATACAAAAATGGGTTCTAATAAGGAATGTGTCCACCCCTAACTTGAATGCATTGGCGGCATCGATTTCCCATGCTGTTTATTAAGTTGTCGGACACCGGAATAGGAAGCGAAGACCAGACACAGAATAAGCCTTGTTTCAGCTCATGTAACGACCTTGGAGGAGGATTTAAAGCAGCAACCTCTCTGCGAAGATAGTCCCAAAGATGTTCTATCGAATTCAGGTCTGGAGATCTAGCTGGCCATTCCATTCGTTCCAAACCGTGATCCTCCAGATACTCCTCAACAATCCCAGCTCGGTGAGGTCGTGCATTATCATCCATCAGAATGAAGTCGTTACCAATAGCAGCAGCATATGGGCGGACATATGGATCAAGGATCTCATCCCGATATCTAAGACCAGTTACGGTTCCTCCATGGAACACATGCAGGTCAGTGTGGCCACCGAGCGAGATCCCTGCCCAAACCAGGATTCCACCACCTCTATAACTGTGTCTTTCAACAGTGTTGGATTGATGGTATCTAGTGCGCTGTTCCCTCCAGATCAGTAGACGCCCTGAATCACTCTCCATTGTAAATCTGGACTCGTCTGTGAACAGCACAGAAGCCCATTGTTGCTGCGTCCAAGAAACATGTTCTCTTGCCCAGCATAAGCGGTTCCTTCGCTGTCGTCCGTTGAGGGGAACGCACACAACTGGTCTTCTTGCATACAGACCTGGATTGTGAAGACGATTTCGCACCGTAGTAGCGGAGATTCTTCTTCCTGATGCTTGAAAGTGGTCTGCAACGAGCTGCGGCACAGTAGTGGTTCTTCTCCTTCGTGCCGAAAGAGCTAGAAAACGGTCTTCTGCAGGTGCTGTAGCTCGTGGTCGGCCTGGAACAGGTCTTCTGGACACAGAATCTTCGGATTGGTATTGATCCCAAAGTCGCTGAACAACACTACGAGACACATTGAGACGTCTAGCAGCATCAGCCTGCGACAATCCCATTTCCATTCATCCAACTGCCCGCCACCTTAACGAATTGGGTAAACGACGTCTCTGAGATATTTTCTAAACTCTATTGACTATTGTCACCGAAACTGCCAACAACTGTTGAAAATCAACACAACTTACACAAAAAAGTACGAAAGCTTGATATTTGCATATTTTTCTCTCACTCATAAATATACGTTCTTTTCTATAAAATAAAAGTTGTAGCAATCGTTTTTGCATTAATGTTTTTAAAGTTTGTTATTATCATTCATGTAAACTATGCATTTTATTGTTACTGCCATTTTTTTTATGGTGAGCTTCGAAAAACATGTTGTACCTTAACTTTTTGAGGCCAGTGTAAATACTGTGGCTCTTCTGCGGTACTAGGCTCAAACTCATGATGCTAAAGCGGTGAGTTCGCGACCTTGGACACTATGTTACTGCAGCCGCACCGACGTGTCTAAAGTTGGTATCAGCAACACAGATTTATAGAGTTTATTTGTTTTTCAGAAACAAATGTTAAAAAGTTAACTTTGAAAAAGAGAATGAAAATATACCAAATTAAAACTATTAGATTAATATCTTTTGCTCTACTAATTATAAAACTCCTAGTTTTTATGTATACGAGAAGTCTTGAACACTGGAGGTTGTTTTAAAGCATTTTCTGGACATTTGAAAAATGTTTCTTTTAAATTGTATTGGCTTTTTTCAAGAACAAAAATCATTTTAAGAGTAGAGACTTTGAATACATTATTTTTGTGCCATTTTTATGTCGAGTTTCGGTTTTTTTTATTCATCGTACTTACAAGTGTGAATTTGATTAACGATATTCAATTTGTAACATATATTTACAAAAAAGTAACTATTATTATTAACATCTAGCTGATCATTAACAGAACAATTAAAAGTGAAATAATTTAAATATGCACTGTTTTTATATAAACCGCTTCATATTAAATGCCAAACTTATGAAAAATAATGGAAATAACGCTTTGAGAATGTTTGTATAAAAACAGTTAAAATATTACAGTGTCAAAGGGGCTACAAAAATTTGAGTTAAAAGCATAGAGAAACGTATTTTTGTTTGGTCTTAAAATCTAGAGCATTTAAAGAAGAAAATAATTGTTTTGGAAAAATTATTTAAAGACTAATAAAAATATCTTTATCTCTAATGTTTAATGTTTGATAAAAGGCTAATTCAAGAAGAAATATAAATCGTGTTCAAACAAGTCGGCCATTCCAAATGATTTAAAGGCGCAATTTAATGATTCGTATCGAAGGCACATTTTGCATAATTATGCCGTTAAAAGAATAATATGCAGGAAAAAAATGAGTAAGCAATTTTACATTTTATTATCTTCTTTCTAAATATTAACCTAAAAAACTTTTGTCTTCAAATGCGTCACTTTTATTCAACTATTTTGTTTTCTATGCAATAGTGAGTCAACCATTGAAATAAAAAAATAATTTTCATCATTTTACTTGTATTAATTTAAAACTACTAAAATCTGGTAAGAAACTGAAAATCAATTATCTATTTTACACACACACACAACATTCTGTTGCACAGGGAGCCATTTCTCTTTCAAACGGCAATTACTCAAAACATCCGATTATTATTTTTATATCTTAATTTGTAACTCCCTTAGCTACAAGTAAACTAAGTCAAAATTCAATAGCTTCCAGATCATAATTGTAAGGTACATTAATTTTTTTCATGGCCGGAGTCCTAGGTAGACTGAAATCCTACTGTCAATGAAAACATGCAGGATAAAAGGTCTGATGCATATTAAATGGTCAAAATTCATTATCTTGACATTAGTGTAGTATGAAAGTTTGGAGAGCAGTTGTGCTGGTTCAGGTTTCATCCTCATCACTTGAAATTACCCTCAACATTATTAAATTCATTACCAATAGTCCTCGAATCGCTTCAGAAATCGACTTATATTAGATTCTCTCAACATGATATACGTTAAATTAATAATTATTGCTTGACCTTTTTATTAACGCATTTTTCATTTAAACTACAAGTCTATTCGTCAAGAAAAATCTCTTCAGTCACATGTTAAACGAGGAAAAATTGAATAATTAAAATAAAAAGAGGATATTTTGAGAGTACCCAATTTATCCACTGTGATAGAAAAAAATCAAAATGCTTTTAATTGTGTTACTAGTTTCATTCTTTTTTTCCTTTGGCTAAATTTTATTTCCCTAGTATTTTCATTTTGTGAATTTGACATTATGCTTTCCTTTAATAATCCCACAATAATTTTAAATTAATTCATGCAATTTTGAATTTTTATAAACGCATATTGACAAAGAAATATCTAAATCAATAAAATGCCGCAAAATTTCAAGAATTTACACAGAACAAGGTTAGAACTACTTTGGGAAGTTAAAGCCAGTTATGGACGAAGAGCTAGATAGTCTTCCCCCTGCTGTTAATTAGAAGAAAGTAATTCAATGGAGTATTATGAATAATTATTTGAATATATTTCTAATTATCAAATAAATGCTGAAATCTAAAATGCATTTGAAAATGTTTAGACCCCAGTTTGAATTATGAAAAATCAAATATTTGGATATATATATATAATAGATTTTGAATACAAGGATTTTTTTTTTTTGAAACTGCTGAAGTGTTGTGTATCAATTGTTTGGGTGCATTGTATGATAAAACTTCCAATTCGATTTTATAATCATCATTGAAATTGAAACATTTTCTGTGTTTTAGCACTTGCCTATATTATTAAAAGAAGATAGAACAGAAAATTTTCCTGAAATTTGTGAATTTAATATTTGAAATTATTATTTGAAAATGTTTTTAATAACTTTTTTGGAAATATATTTCCCCCGTTACAGCAAAACACCAAAATGTTACGTAAACCTATTATTTTTTAATATAAATATCGAAAGTATGTACATATATAATATCAAACCTTTACCTATATATCTCAATGGCTATGGATATCATTTCAAACATTTAACTGTATAATAAAGTAAATTTGGATTCGATTTTAAATGATAATAGAGGAAAGGAAATACAAACGTTTATAATTTATTTATTTTGCATTAGTAATGAATCATGATTTCCAAAGAGCATATGCAGATTAACATACAATTGCTTATAAAATTTTAAAAGAAAACAGAACCACAATTACATTTCTTAGATGAAAAGAACCAGAGGAGTAACTGAGTATTACTCTAAGTGTATTCTTTAATCCTAATTATTTTAACTTTTAATTGCAAGTACAATTTTTACAATCTTAACTGTAGGTAGATTTTATATTTAGAAAGGGTTTAAGTCAAAGAGTGAGATTATCAAAATTATCTTGGTTAATAAGAAAGTTTGAAAATTTAGCTTTAAACTCTTTATTTTTAACATTGAAATTGATAGTAAATTAATGTCTAAAAAACATATTTTGAAAAACTAATATCATGACAAGTCCTTATTTATAAATTTATTCCTCAGAAAAAAGGGAATATGCGCATGAATCAAAATTGTTTTGGAAAATGTGATATTCCATGGATATATTCCATCTAACTCGAATTATATTATTTGTGTGATGATAATTCTTATTTTTTATGACAATGAATGCAATTTAAATAGGTTTAAATTACATACTTTATTTTTAAATATCAAGTAAGATTTAAGGTTATCCAGAAAAATTATTACTTTTTTGTATCTTATTCATTTAAAATAAAACTGCTACTTTTATATATTCGCATATAAATAAAGAAAAAAGTAATTATTCAGGATTGTGAAGCAAATGACTTTAATATCATGAAAATTTTTAAAAGATTATTTTTCATATTGCTAGCACTTTCTTCTTGATATAAAAGTAGATTATGCTTAATGTTTTCTCATATTATTTTTTTCATTATGTATCCTGTTATAATATACAGAGAATTGGAAAGAATATTTGTGTAAATTGCTAATAATTTCAGAATTACATAACATGATTAACATTTTCTTGAGTTCCATAAAATGCTGTATTCATACTCTTATTAATTTACTCAAATTTACTTCATTTCATACTCTATTTAGTTGCTCTGTTTCTATCATTGAATATACAAGCCAAACCTTCAGCATTTGAACATACATGAAACACATTCAGCACTAAAGTTGAAATTTTCTATTGGCCAGTATGCTAATTTTATGAATATTGTGGCTAATATTGGATTAAGAACACAAAAATTTTAAGAACCATGAAAGCATCATTAAGATCTTGGAATGTAATCTCATAATGTATCAAGAAAAATTAATGTCTTTTAGTTATTACTAAATAATTAAAGAACTACAAAATATTTTACATGGGAAATCACAATCGAAATCATAACATATATTCTGATTTCAGACCCGTTTACAAATTTTTCTTGTCTATTATCTTGAAAAGAAATCAAATATACAGATTCAGCTTTGTTAATTTATAACTAAATACTTTATGAATGAAATAGTTAAAATCTTTACTTTCATAATTTAGTATATATGGAATAATTCACTCGGCTCTAATAACCTTTAGCTGTATGATTTAATTGCTGTATGATTTAATTGTTGTGTGATGAAGGTCAAAGACATGATAAAAACTTAAATAAAACACATTTCATAAAAATTTTATTTAAAGTATTAAAATACAAACTAAAATCATAATGTCAAGTTGCTCAAATACATATTAAAGGAAAGTGTACTCTTTTCTTTGTTAACACATATCGGTACTTGTACATCGCAATTTCTTCTATTATTTCAGATTCAGCTTGCCATTTTCCTTAACACTTGGTTGGAGTGTACAGCTCAGTCATTCTAAGTGTAGAAAAGAAATAAATTGTAGTTCAATTTGAAAATGTAATTAGGATTTTCTTCAAATATATATATAATTTAGTAAGATTATAGTTTACAAAGCATAATTAAAACGCTAATTCTAGTTGTTAGTAATGCAAATCAATAATGAACCTCATGTAAAAATATCATGAAAATTTTTTATTTTTTCATTCAGTTGAATAAATATGCTACAAAGTGAATTGTTAGACACAAAAAAACTAACATATATATATAAAAATAAAAAGACTAAGTCACCCCAACGGTTGAATGAATCCTGATCAATTAACTTTGGGAGACTGCTTAGAAACACACACACATTTGTATATATATCGAAACATACGAAGTTTTAACAGCAATTTTAAAAGTCAAATTATCTCAAAGAATTTTTCCGATTTTTACATATGTATACTACATATCTAAGGAAATTAAACTATTGCAAGTTCCTCAATATCATCTCAGTAACCTTCTTTTAAAGTGCAGGGGAAAAAAAACAATAACAGATTTATTTTAAAAATATTTAATCAGTAAAAATCTTATAAAGAAACAAGAAATAATTACTCCTTTAATAATCAATTGTGCAATATAATACATACTGTATCAATAATATATATATATATATATTACATTATGTATATATTTCTCAAAAAAATATTTCCAAATATATAGTTATAAAAAGTAGCCTTCAAATTGAATTATTCTTTTACTAATCAATTATGCAACATAATACATAAATATATCAATTTTCTATATATATTATATAAATTATTTTATGTATAATATTTTTAAATATACTTTTGCATAAATTATTTTACGTATAAGCTGTACTAAGAAGGCAATGTTTATAAAATACTGTAGCATGCTTTTTTTAACCCTATTATAATTTTAACTTCTCATATATCCTTTTATGTCTGGTTTCTTACAATCTCAATTTTTTTTAGGTTTTGTTTGTTGAATGTTCATCTCTCAGTAGTAAAGAATGTACACTATATATATATTCCTACTTTTAGTTATCTTAGGTATATAACTATATGTTTATTTTTATATTTTTGTTTATATATTTGTGTATATGTATACATATGTATAAATTTATATATATGTGTATGTATATGTATATGATTATATATTGCAAAAAAATTTTTTATATTGGATTATATATATATATATATGAACATATGTCCCAAAAAGTTTTCAAAATATATATATATATAAAAATATATAGATATAGACATCAAGTTTTCATAAAATTACAAATTAAAAAGTCATTTTTTATTCTTTGTTACTAAAATGAAATATCTGCAAAATAAGATAAAGGTAGAAAGATAGAGTTTTTTTTTCTTTTATTGGGGTGACGATGCCTTATTAAAAATTAAAAATACCCTTTTGTAATCTTAATATTGAAATAAAACAAAAATGAGATAATGATAAAGCCTAAAATATGCTGATTAAAATCAAGAAGTTCGTTAATATGACAAATAAATAATGAAGTTTTATGGATTACATAAATCATTTAAATCAAAATCCTCAATAAATACTTCTTACATATTTTTTATAATGCTTGATAGATATTAAGTTAAAGTTACATACCCCACCCTGAGATATAAATTAATCATATCCTCAGATAACAATATTTAATAACTAATAATAATACTTGTGTATCAATAATATACAGCATTATTCATGCTTGGAATTTTTTTTTGTTATGAGCTGCTGTACAATTCATACAACTATTGATTTGTGAAAAATTCAAAATCTGCAAAATTCGTTTATTTCTGTATATATAAACCATTTATACAAATATTATTGGGTCATCTTTACTGACATAGGTGAAATATTTAAAAGTAGTTTTCTTTTTCATTTTAATTTCATAAAAAACAATAAATAAAATTTAAATAAACATATGTCCAAATTGAAATAAATACTATTTTACTATATAAAGGAAGATAATTTGTAACTTTTTCATTCAGGAACAATTTCAAGAAAACCTGGAAGAACATTTCAAGAGCCTCTCCCTCTTTTATATTATAAGTAAAAAAAAATTAAAAAATTTGATTATCTTATAAAATATAGTAAAACATATTTGGAATGAAAAAAATATTTTTCTAAATAATTTCCTTATACTGAAAAAGTTTAGAACATGATTAATTTACAAATACTTTCAAATTGTTGAAAATATTCTGACGCTTTAACCTAATTTGAATACAAGAACCTATTTCAGTATTTCATTACATGCACATGCTGAAAAAAGCCTTGAATGAAAAAAAAATTGTTCAAGGGTATTTCTGAAATTCGAATTATACATTGGATTTTTTTTATTCAATTAGCTTTAAACTGTAAATTTTGTCTCACATATATTATTAAGACTATGGATAGTTTTTTAGTTACAAAAGGAAAAGATGTTTTCACATAGCATTTCATGTTAGATAACCACTTTTTACAAAAACGTGGTACAATTTCAGCATAAAGAGTAAAATATGTAGCAAAACATACTCATTTTTGCTTGGAATGTTAAAAAAAATCATTAAAACACATACCTTTTGCGCACCAAAATCTTCTCAAGAGAAGCTTTTATCTGCAACAGGATCTGTACTTATGTATACAAATTTAATCAAGAGCACCACAAACTGTAAAGGAATACACCAAATTAAAAACTTACTTATTATTTCCTGTCAGTACTAATCAATAAATGCCTAACAAAAAAACCTGTATAACACTGAAAACGCATTGAACAATTTACACTGGCATTAACAGAACTTAAGTTATAAAAAATAGACCTTGTTTTTCGTATTAGTCTACAAAAGTCCTTATCGAACTCTTACATGTGTATTCAAGTTATTATACATGATAATGGTTGTTTTAGTGTGATAGAAAACGAATATTTCGACATTAATGAAATACATTCAACCCTTGAGTTTAATTACTCTAATATTCACAGCGCAATAATTTTAGAAATTGAGACAAATTACAATTTATTAAAGTGGCTTTTTTTAAAGGCAATAGAATAAAAAAAGCAATGCACATTAAAACGTACATTACTCGACAAGGTTATATATATTATCACAATGAAGGAAGCAAAATTATAACAACAAAGGAAATAAATTTGTAACCTAGTCATTCAGGAATGATTTCAAGGAAGCCTTTCAAAAAATTCGAGAAACTTCCAAATCATCATTTTATGTTTAAAGTAATATCTAAAATTTGATTGGTTCATTAAGTATAGTTAAAAATATATTTGAAATGTAAAATATTTTTTCAAATGTTCCCTTATTTTGAAATAAGACTGATACTTGAATAAATTACAAATATTTTCAAACTTTTTTAAAGCACCTCACACCTTAACATTAAAATGATTAAAGGTCTTATTTAAATATATATGATTACTTTTTCATATTAAAAAAATTCTTTCGAATTTAAAAAGTTATGTAAATGTATTCATTAATGTTTAATGATTTATACGAATTTATACAATTAGATTCCAAGTCTAAAATTCTCCATATCATGCACTTAATTATGTTTAAAAATATTTTTAATTACTAAATTAATAAAAAAATTTAAAAAGTATTCTTCATATTAAAAAACCATTTGTTACAAAAGCGTTACACAATAAAAGGATAGGAAGCAAAGTATATAACAAATAATAATCATTTCTTCATAGCAACATTAAAGTGCAAAAAATAAAATACCTTTGGCATACCAAATCCCACTCATAAGAAACATTTATCTGTAACCAGGTCGGTAATTATGCGCACAAAAAATTACTTCAGGAGCACACCAAAACTGTAAAGCAATACACCAAATTAAATACATAATTATAATTACAAGGGAGCTCTTGTCAACAAATCTATCTCAAAGAAACCTGTGAAACATTGAAAACGCCCTGACATGGGCTACATAGATTCAGGGACAACTTACCCTCATACTAATAGTAAGTAAATTATAAAAATCATCGTCGTTTCTTAAATATCTTTCTTGTGGGTATACCAAAATCCTCATCAAACTCTTATAGCTCTACTGAAACACGTATTTCTAAAAATGCTGTTTTCAGTGTGTAAGAAAAAAAAAGATTTTAGCATTATTAACATATATGATGCTCTAGAATATAAATTCTCCAATGATGACTAGGTTAATTTTCTTTAACTTTAAAGCTAACATATGATAATACCAATAATTATTAAATCCACCATTAAAAAATTCTAATTTACATATACCATTTAAGGAATAATATAGCATTTTCGTTAATGTTAATAATTCGAAAATATTCTACCAAGTAATCATTGTCCAAAGCATGGTAACTTCTTTTAATTTTGCATAGACTCATTTTCAATTTTCTAAACTTGAACAATGAATTTTATTGGGATTCAATAATACAAAATTCTATTTTGCTATATTGCATTCAAAGATTATGTAAAACTTTAGCTAAGTAGTTTATTTTTAAAACTTAAAAATCTTGATAAGTGCATATAAGAGAGCAAAGGGTAGTTTATAAGATAGAGAGAAAAAAAAATATATATATAACTATTTTTTTATCTAAAAAAAGTAAATATAAAATTAATTTATAAATGTACAAAAAATTTAAAGCTTAGGTTACAAGCTAATTCTAGTTACTAGAAAAATATATAATTATGTATTGAATTTCAGGTAAGAAAAGTTTATATATTCAAGAGTATATTCAAGTTAATCATATTTACTTTTTCATATGGAGAAATAAAAAACTACAAAATAAATCATTAGATTCATTCCATTAAAGTAATTCAAATATTTTATAATACAAAAAAGAGTTGAAACGAAATTCAAAGAATTGAATTGGGGAATTTTCTTAGAAACATAATTACTAAATATACATGTTAAATGTGCATTCAAAGAAGAAAATAATTCTTAAATTTATTACACATGTCTATGAAATAATAAGTAAAAATGAATCTATATTTTTGGAACCATACATGACATACCTGAGGATAGTTAAAGCAAATTATAAGAATCAGTTGTAAGAGTTCTAATGCAATTCCCTGGAAATTACTAATGTTATTTTCTTTAAGTGATTAATTTGTGAAACATTTTTTAAGAAGCACAAAGAAAAATATATTCCTTTTATAATCATTTATGCGTTCAGTTACACAAATCTAACAGATAGCAGATATTGAATTTTTAATTTAATGCTTGGACAAGAAATTATAAAATATATATGCCTGCATAAAATTTATAAAATTACTTGATGATATATAACCACGTACGGAGTAAATTAATTATTCATAACATTTCTACATAACAGCTTATTTTATAAATTTGTATTTATATGTATACAAACATTTTAATTACGAATATAAAACAAAATTAACTAAAAGTAAACCAATACCCAAGCTGATATTGCGAATTTATTTACGAATACTTGACATACACAAATAAATGTATGTAAGGTTTTCGTTAAGGATACTTCATTCCGAATGTGAATGAAAATCTATACAATTTTTTTGTATCTAATAAGGAAAGAAGGCGCAATTTATGCAGTTAAAATCATAAAATTTGTCGGATTAAAATTAGAAGCTTTGCCATTAGGAATAATTAATCAATAAAGTCACCTATATACTCATATATCATTTATAAATCAGACTTATCAATAAAAACTCTTTAATTAAATTTTTGACTAATTCATATAGATATTAATTTAATGGTACATGTCCGGATTATATGAAATACAAAAACCCCATACAATAATACAAATTGAATAACTAAACACAGCATTTATAGTCTTATCTTTAGCATTATTATATGCTTAAAAATTTATTATGTTACCATCTACTGATAAATTAATACCATTTTAATTTTGGAAAAATTAAAAATCTACCAGATTCGTTATTTTCTGTATATACATTCAAATCAGAAAGAAACAAGTCAATACTAGGCTAGCAAATTTACTAGGAATCTGTAAAAAGATTATACAGTAAACACTTGATCAGTTTTACAGACATACTTAAAATTATTAAAGTGTATTTTAATGACAATAGCATGAATAAAGCAATAATAAGCATGTTAGGGTACGTTATACCATATTAATATAAATATTAGCACGCTACAGAAATCGAACAATTTTGTAGCATTGTCACTCGGGAATGATTCCAAGAATACTTTTCAGAAAACTCAAGAAATTTTCTCGTCATTTTTATTTATGTTTAGAGTGGCATCAAAAATTTTATTGTCTTATGAAGTATCGTGAAAAATTCATTTTTATAAATGTATCCGTTTACTAAAATAAGAGTGGTACATGAAAATTTTACAAACATTTCCAAACTGTTGTAAAGATCCTCTCAAATTAACCTTTAAACGACTTATGGTCTTATTTAAATATATAAACCATTTCCTATTCCGAAAACTCTTTAGAATTTAAAATATATTATATAGTTATTAATCAATTTTAAAAGATTTTTTTGATTTTATACAATTAGATACCACGTCCAAAATTTTTCATCTCGTGTATAAAAATCTGATTATAAATAACTTTTTAGGAACAAAAGGAATAACCTTTTCATGAGAATTTTCATATTAAATAAACCTTTGTTAGAAAAACAATGCGCAACAAAGGCATAGGAGGCAAAATATATGACAAATAATAATCATTTCTACATGTGAAAGGGAAAAGAAAAGAGTATAAGAAACGTACCTTTTGCACACCGGATTCTCATGAGAATCTTTTATCTGCAATAGGATCTGCATCTATGTGCCCAAGTTTCTTCAACAGTACACCAAAATGTTGAAGAATACGTTATGCTAAAAACATAATTATTATTTCAACCCTGGTCAACAAAGCTCTAACAAAGAAACCTGCATAACAATAAAAACGAATTAGATATGCTGTGTAGATTCAGGGAGATTTTACAGTTACATATTAACAGAAATTAAATTATTAATATTTATTTTGTTTTAAACATTTCTTTTGTTATGATGGTGCGAATTTTTTTATTAAGATTACAGAATATTCATGATAATGAATATTCTGTAATGAATATTCATGATAATGAATATTCTGTGCTTCGAAAAGTGTCTAAGAAAACAGAGATTTTAGAATTTTTGACATGCATGAAATACATTTTACCCAACAGTTGAAGCTCCCTTACAGTCACTTTGCTAACATTTTTTTTTAATTTTAAATTTTGCATCGGATGGATAAGAGGGAAATATCAATGTTTATTAAAAGTATCATAAAAACCTTAAATCGTATTTTAAAAACATTATACTATGAAAAATAGTGATTGTTTGTTAATAATAATAATAATAATAAATTAGAAAAATTCCATTTGGGAATCATAGCTGTATACTCATCATCAAACATTTTCTTACTTGGACTATGTTTATGATTTTAAACTGAAAATACAATATTCACTTTTGTTAAGTTATGTTTAATTTCTTTGTGAATGGAGTATTTAGGACCTTTGCTTTATAGTTAAACAATTTAAACATGTGTATATAGAAATGTAAAGTGTAAATTAAGCAGGAGATACAATTATTAATTTTAATTAAAAAGGTAATTATATAAAATAAACTTATCAGATATATATTTTTCAAAGCCAAGGTTGAAAGTTATTTCTGGTAGCTAGAAATATAATAAAGTACTGGGTGTCTTGTAACAAAGAGAAAAATCATATTAACTTGCTCATTAAAAGAAATGAATTATCTACCATATGAAGCATTAACACAACAACAACTTAAGGCAAATATCATGACCTGAAGTCCTCACAATATTTGAATCAATTCAAACAACTTAATTTTATGTAACTTCGTTACAAACAAAAAACTAATGGTTTTCAAAAAAATAGAAATATTATATGTGGTCAGAAGAGGTCAAAGGGATCTAAAATTTACAACACACAGGCAATCAAACTTTTCTAATAAAAATATATCCCCCTCTGAATCTGAGCTTTTTTTAGGAACCTACATGACATATCTGAAGAAATGTAGAGTAATTTTCATACATTCATCAAGAAGCACAAAAAATAATTATTGTTTCCACAATCACTTATGCATTTAGTTTCTCACATGCAAAAAAATTATAAGTATTGAATTTCTAGTTTAATCACACTGCACACAGAAATTGATAAAATACATATTCCGTCTTAAAATTTTACAAAATTGTTTGATAATTTGAGTTTTCATACATAGAGTGCAAAGAAACTTTTCTTAAAACTTCTATTCAACTATTTATTTCGTAATTATGTGCTTCTAAATTTAATCATTTTAAAATTGAAATAATTCTAAGTTAACTAGAAATGGTTTAAAAACCACAATTATTGTATCTTTCTATTTAAGCAAGATTTGCAATGGTGATAACGTAACTGATTATAAAATAGTTTTTTCTTTTAAATAACGTAAATCAAGTTAATTAGAGAGGTAACGAGTAACATAATTAAAAATTATATTCTCTTTAATCAAAACTTTAAAAAATCTATCTCTGTCTCCTATGTTATCACAATTTCGCCTGCGGTCGAAAGACTGAAAGGGTAGCTATGGCGATAGCTGATGTCACTTTCCTCTTCGCAACCCACATGCGGCGTTCTCGAACGTCCTCCCTAGCTCCTTGTGAGTACAAGAGAAATCTGAAATGGTTCGCTCACTCCCCTTCACCAGTGACAGCACTTTATTAAATTTGAACAGCTCCATATATATTTAAAAATTAAATAAATCATCTCAAATTTTCTAATAATTATGATGTATGGTTAAAAATGCTTAACTTTAAGGTAACACGTAATGTATATCCATTACCGATTTTGAAGATACATCATTCTGAATATAAATGAAAATGTATAACATTTATGTGTACCTTATAATGAAATCAGGCAAATTTAGTGGAATTAAAAAACCATAATACGCTTCAGAATAATAAGTCTTAATAGTATGGTACAGATTAATTAAACAAGTAAAGATAGTCAAATCTTTTAAATCAAATGCCTCAATGAAAAGTCTTTACTTGATTTTTTGACAAAGTTCTATAAACATTATTTTAATGTTCTATGAAAACGATTTGTGTGTAGAAATTCTATTTCCCCTAATAATAATAAAATTTAGTAATTGAAAAAAAGTACTTATGTATGTATGTATATATATATATACACATACAAATATAATTCTGAGCTATAGGTTCATTCCTGCATGAAAATTTCTTTCATTACTGGTTAAGGCATAATTAAAAATCTTTAAATTTTAGAAAAAATATATAATGAAAAAATTCTTTTGTTTCAGTAAATGTATACAAAGTGCAAACAAATAAGCCAATACTTAAAATCGGCCATGATTGTGCAAGCATTTTAACAGAATACACTCATACCTTTTGGATGGCATAACAAAAATTATTAAGTTGGTTTTTTTCAATGACAATAGCATAAAAAAGCAAAAAAACTTCAAGGTACATATAATTCCAAAGTTATATAACTAGTGTTACATTTTATAAGGGAAAAAAACTTGTACCCTTGTCCTTCTGCAATGATATCAAGAAAACCATCCCAAATTGTAAGAATACTAGCCCTATATTTTTTATATGTTTATTGTGATATAAAACTGTATTGTCTTGCATAGTATCGAGAAAAAAAATGTTTTTCAATTAAGAAATATATTTTCAAATAAGTTAAATTACAATAATTTAAAAATGGTACACACACATACATAAATAAATTACAAATATTTTCAAATTGTTGTGAAGAACTTTTACATTATAAATATTCAGTGTCTAACAGTCTTATTAAAAAAATTTTTTCTTAGTTAAAAAATATTTGAATTTTAAAAAGTAATATAAGGTTATTTCTTAATTTTGAATCATTTATTTTAATTTATTCATATAGGTTCCATGAAGAAATCTGTCCCTCAAATATATAAAATTCTGAATATAAACAAATTTTTAAAAACAAAATGAATAAAATTTTCCCATGACTTTTTCATATTAAATATGCACTTGTTACGAAATCTTGGCCCTAATTAACTACAGAAAGAAAAATCAATAGCAAATAATAGGACTTATTTATGGAGAGAGCTGAAACCATCAAACATTAAGAAAAACATACCTTTTTACACCAAACTCTGCTCATAAGAATCTTTATCTGCAACCGGATCTGTATTTATAAGTACAAATTTCTTCCCAAGCACAACAAGCTGTAAAGAAATGCACCAAATTAAAAACAATTTCTTTCAGTAAACCCTAATCAACAAATCTCTAACAAAAAAACGTGTATAACACTGAAAACACATTAATCAGAACGCATAGATTCAGAAACAATTTACAGTTGCATGATTAGAAATTAAATTATAAAAATCATCTTCGTATATTTTTTTTTTTTGAAATTCCTTTAAAATGGATGGCACAGAAATTCTCTTCAATCTCTTGTAACTTTTCTGAAATATATCCATGAAGATTTCACTGTACAAGTAAACAAATATTTTTGCATTTGTGACATTTATAGAATACACTAAAAACTGGTGATTAAATTCTCCAATAGACACGGTGTTGAATTTTTTAAAGCTGTCACTCAACTGATAAGAGAGACATATTAATAAATATTTAAATAATCATCAAAAAGTAAAATTTAATTTTAAAGTTCATAATAGGAAAAATATTGCTTTTTCATTAATAATAATGAAAACATTTTCAGAAATATTCCACCTGGGTTACCACAGTCATATACTCAGTTTCAAATATATTTTTACTTGAGCAATTATTTTGATTTCTCATTGGAAGTCAAAAATACGATATTCATTTTTGTTAAATTGTATCTAATTATTATATGTGAATGGTAAATTTAGGAAGTTTGTTTTCATATTTTTAATATTTAGATGACAGAATATTGGAATAGGATATGTATTCTAAAAGGAAAATATATATATATATATATATAATTATAATATTTTTATTTTTATTTAAAAAAGTAAATATAAAATAGAATTATCAGATGTATCCATTTAAAGCAAGGTTATACATGTTGATTCTAGTTTCTAGAACTATAATTAAATATTGAATCACGTGTAACAAAATTTAGAATTGTATCTGCTTTTCTATATACTGAAAAAAACGTACAATATAAAACATTACTTTCATACAAAAAAATAGTTCAAAAATTATAAGTTAAATACATTCCAACAATTAAAGCAATATAAACTATTTTATGAATTTTGTTACAAACACAGTGTTTTTCCTAAGAATATTAATGTTTAATATGCCCACAGAAAGGGAAATAAATGAATTTTCCATTTCTTTGAAATGAATAGCAATTTCTCATAATCATTCAAAGGAATTTCTATATAATTTGCCGAAAAACATTTATGTGATTTTCTTGAAGTGGTTAAATTTTTTAACATTTTTGAAGAATCACAAATCATACCTTCCGTAATCGTTTATGCATTCTGTTCCACAGATGCAACATGAGAGTATCTAATTTTTAATTTAAAGAGTGGATTCAAATTCATAAAATATACATATGTATTCTTAATTATTATTTTTTTAAATTTATATGTTGATTCACCGTTTCATATAGAGGAAATTAACACTTCTCAAAATTTTTATTCAGCAATTTTTGCTTTTATAATCTATATTCAGAAATTTTAAAAAAAATTAAACATGAAAGTAAATTTAAATTAGCTGAAAACAAATGAAAAATGTGAATTCTTGCGTTTGTCTATTCTCGCATGCTTTGTCATGTACCTAAGTTTATATAGTTAATTTTTGTAAAAGACGAATAAAATATTAAAATACTATTCTGAATAAAAATAAAACTCCATAAAAATTTCTTTGTTCATGATAATGAAGTGAGTTTTAACCATTAGTAGTATAAGTATAAATAAAAAAGGAGTTATATAATAAGTGCAGTTAAAAAAGAAAAACCATTAAATGTACAGGATCAAATTTTTCTAACACTATACAGAATCTTTAATCGAGTAACAGCCTACTCATATAAAAATTACATCACTCTCCTCAATCTATACACCTTAATTAATTTTTCCCATAATCCTATGGATTTTATTTAATGTTACATAACTGAAAGACATAAAACACTTCCCCAGATAATAATGATGTTATTTAACTAAAAATACCCGTTATAAATATTGAAAATTTTGATCTATAGTTCTAATAGTGCTGTACTATATATTTTGTTACAATATACATCACTCTCAATATCCTTAATTTTAGGAAAATCAAAACCAGCCAAATTCTGTTACTTCTCTATATGAAGACACATAGCAAAAACATTTGAACCATATACATAAAATCGGTCAGGACTTCGTATACCGGTAATACAAAAACCAAATGACCCTTTTTAATGGCACAGTGATACCCATTATGTCGGGTTTTTATCATCTCAATAGGATTAAAAAACAATTCACACATTATTAGGTACATAAATCAAACATATATAAGTACTATCATAACATATAAATATAATAAATAATAATATGCACAAATAGTTATAACCCTAAGTATAACCAGTCAAGACAGCAGGAAATATTAGCCAAAATAGTACAATAGCAAACTCTTGGCCAAAGGAATCGATATATATATATATACACATAAGGAAGACAAATTTGTAGCCTTGTCATTCAGCAATGATTTCAAGAACACTTATTAGAAAATGCAAGAATCTTTCTTCATTTTTTTTATCTTTCAATTATATCAAAAGTTTTACTGGATAATTAAGTATGGTAAGGAATATATTTCAAAAGAAGAATATTTATTCAAATTTTTATCTTAATAAGTGTTTTATCTTAATAATTCTTATTTTATTAATCTAAAATAAGTTTGGTACATTGATAAAAAGTACAAATATTTTCATACTATTGAAAAGATAAATGTTTACCTTATATTTTAATCCTAATATGATTAAATTCCATACTAACGCATTTTATTATCTTTATATTCTGACAAAATCTTTTTGATTTTAAAAAAAATTATATTTTTATTTTGAAAATTTGAATAAAACATTCAATTTTTTTCAATTCTTTCTAAGCTCAAAACTTTCACTCACAGGTATAATTATGACTATTAATAATATTTTAAAAGCATAAACAATTAAATTTTCATGACTGCATGAAGTTAATAATTAATTTTTACAAAACGTATTACAATTACAGCATAGCACTCAAAGTATATAGCAAAATATAACCATTTTTTAAAAAAAGTAAAAATAGCAAAGTGTAAGAAAAGCATACATTTCCTCACCTGACTCTTCTAGCCGGAACTCTTATCTGCAACTGCATCTGTTTTTATATGCACACAAATTTCTTCACAATCACAGCCGACTGTAAAAAAATACACCAAATTAAAAAAATGCAATTATTATTTCAAGTGAAAACCCTAATCAACAAATATCTAACAAAGAAACTCTGTATCAAAGTGAAATGTGATTAGCAAGTCTGCATAGATTTAGGGACAATTCCCACTCGTATTAAATAAAAATAATGAATCTTCATTTTTCAAATGTCCTTTAGGAGGAGGGTATAAAACACATCATCAAACTTTACAAAATTAAAACACATAGCCTAGAAGTGTACTTTAAAAACTTAAAAATTGTTAGAAATGAATATATGAATGAAAAGTATGCTCCTAAGAAGATATAATTAAGAAATTTATTTAAAATATGAACATAAAATAAAATCACAAAATGTACATAGTATTCAAACCATAGGTTACTGCTTAATTCCAGTTTCTAAAAAAAATAAATACTGAATCTCATGTAGCAAAGCCAAGAATAATATTTACTTTTACCTATATTGAAATACATAAGCTACAAAAAAAGACGTTAGTGTCATACAATAAAAGTTATTCAAAATTCATGATTTGAATTCCTTAAAATAGTTGAGAGAATTGATCTAAACTATTCAATTTTGTAGAACCTTCTTAAATGCTCAAATATTAAGGTTTAACAAAGAACATAAATACTACATATGCAAAAAAGGGAAAAAAAATTGGATCTTCGATGTATTTTCTGTAGCCAAATAATTTCATGAAATAATATATCTCAATGATTATGTCCGTTTTTGAGGAGCGAACATGGTATGTCTTTGTAAAGGAATAGCAATTTCTCAAAATCAGACTATCTAATTGTCTTTGTAAAGGAATAGCAATTTCTCAAAATCAGACTATCTAATTATCGGGTCATTCTAATTTCCCATGCCTTGAGATGCACGTAAAGTTATGAAACTAATATTACTTAAAGATACATTATTCTGAAAAATTATGAAAATTCATAATATTTTTGTACCTTACAATGTAATGAGGCATAATCAGTACAATAAAAATTATATGATGTATTGGATTAAAATAAGAAGCTTTGTTAATATGATTAAAAATCATTATATATATATATATAATATCAGAAGAATATTCTCATTTTAATTTACATCAAACTCGTCGAAAACACTCTATTTGTTTTTTTGACTGAACCATACAGATATTAATTTAATGTTACATTCCAATAAGTTTTATATATATAAATCAACCCTTATCCCACATAAAAATAATAGTACTTAAAACGAAAAATAATAATTACAAAACAATAATTCTGATGAACAGCTTTATTCATGCTTTTAAACTTTATTTTGTTACCAGCTACTGCACAATTGATACACTTTTAATTTGGGAAAAATTCAAAGTACACCAAATTTGTTTGTATGTGTGCATGTATACAAAGAGTGAACTAAAGTACCACACTCAAAATCGGCCAGGTTTCTGTAAAAAGGTTATATGAAAAGCACGGGATTATTTATACTGTTATAGAGGTGGTCATTAAAGTGTTTCTTTTTCATGTTAATAGTATGAAAAGTAGCAATATAAAACTAACATTAAAATATACTTAATTCTAAAACTTTTACTATGTAAATCATCCCTTTTTATAATGTATATTTTTATTTCGAAACCTTGTTATTCAGAAATGATTTAAAGAATAACAATCAGAAAATTTAAGCTTTCTTTAATCTGTTCATTTATGTTTACATTGATATAAGTGTTTAATTGTCTTATAAAGTATAGCAAAACTTGTAGTACAAAAAGAGTGACGAACATTTCTCTTCAAAAATGTTTCCTTATACTGAAATACGAGTTTTACATGAATACCTTACGAATATTTTCAAGCTGTTGTAACTATAATCTCACACTTAAACTCTAAAATGAATTAAGGTCTTATTTCAATATATAGTTATATATTCATATTCTGAAAATCATTTTGGATTTGACAACTAGTAGAAGTTTATTTTTTCAATTCTAAATGATTTATTCGATATTATTCAATCAGCTTCTAAGCCTAAGTCAGCTTATTAATACCTTTTTAATAGCAAAATGTATGTTATGTGCACATGAATTTTTCATATATTAAGTAAGAAATTTTTACAAAAGTCGTGGCAGAATTACAACATTGAAAGCAAAATTCATAGCAAAATACAAACAATTCTACCTGGAAAAGTAAAAAGAGTGAAGTGCAAGGAAAGAATACATTTTGTACATAAAAATCTACTCATAAGATTTTATCCACAACAGGATAAGTTTTTACGCGCACAAATTTCTTCACGAGCACATCTAACTGTACAGAAATACAACGAAATAAAAAAATAACCATTATTTCGAGTGAGCACCAATCAACAAATCTGTTTCATAAAACCTGTTTAACTCTGAAAACACATTGACCAAAGATGCGTGCAAAGGTTCAGATACAAATTTCTCTCACATCAATAATAAATAAAAAATTCTCCTATACATTTTTTACGTTTCATTTTGAAAGACAGTATCGAAATCCTCAACAATCTCTTATAACTTTGTTCAAATTATTATTTATGAAGATCAGTGCAAAAACAAAGATTTTAGTATTTTTAACATACATCAAATACATTTAGCTTTAGACATGAAATTCTCCATTGGTCATTTAAATTATTTTTATTCAGTTTTGAAGTATATATGTATATATATATATATATACATATATACTTCAAAACTGAATAAAATATATATATATATATATATATATATATATCAATAATTTTTAAAGTACCGTAAATTTTTTTTTAATTAAAAGTAGGAACTTAGGACAAATATTGCATTTTTTTCTTTAATATTAATAAAAGCAATTACAAAAATATTCCACCTGAGCATTCACTACTGAAAGCATATAACACCTCTTCTAAAGTTCCATACAATTATTATCAAATCTTTTTTTCTCTCGAATGATTACTTTTAATGTTGTGAAACTTTAAAAATTGAATTTTGTTAATGCATCAAACATTTATGCAAAAAGCATAAGAAAGAAATTTTACTTTCAAATATTGAAAATCTTGATATGTTTATATAAGAATGTGAAGTGTAGCTAAATATAAGGACCCATAGTTAATATTTTTAGTTAAAGATGTAAATATAATATAAAATCATAAAATACACATCTTATTCAAAGTCTCGGTAATATGTTGATTGTAGTTGCTCGAAATGTAATTACGAATTGAATCCCATGTAAATACAAAAGACAAGAATAAAATTTATTTTTTTGTACAGAGAAATAATTAAAAATCAAATTAAAACCTTAGTTTCGAAAAATGAGTGTTATAAAAAATTATTATTTAATTTTATCACAAATGTTGAAACCGTCCAAGCTATTCAATTTGAGGGAATTTTGTCAGAAACAAAATTGCTAAATGTTTCCAAAAGTATGTGAAATATTATATAATAATATCTAGAATGAGACCAGGGGAACTTAAAACTTTTAGTCATGCCAATGAAATAATATATTCCAATTCAAATTATTTTATTCTCTTTAGGGGCACATATGATTTTAAAGACGAAAGACATTGCAATTTCTCAAAATCATTCCAAAGAATGTCAATGCTATTTTTTCGAAGTATTAAGATGATTTGCTTTAAGTCATTAATTTCCTGAACATGTTTCTGATAGATCAAATATATAATTTTTAATTTCAAAATCACACATGTATTCAACTTCCCCGTTTAAACAAAGTACAGGTATCCAATTTCAAGTTTAATAAGTGTACAGAAAGTCATGAAATTTTTTGCTGTCATAAATATTTTTCAAACTCATTTGATGATATGTCATTTTAATGAAATGCAAAAAATGTTTTATATTTAAACTTATGTTCAACAATTCCTTTTTTCTCTGTTTCCCTAAAATGAAATATTATAAACTTGAACATAACGCTCAAATAACTTGAAGTAAATCTTAAATGACAGCTATCGGGTCTTTCTAATTCCCCATACCTTAACATGCAAATAAGTTTATGCAACTGATTTCACTAAAACATTTATTATTGTGAACATAGATGAAAATTCATAATATTTTTAGTATCGAATAATGAAATTAGTCTTAGTGCAATTAGAAAATTATGAAACATGCTGGATCATAATAAGAAGCTTTATTAATAAAATTCAGAATCATTAATCAAGTAGCAGCCTATTCATAAAATTTACATCGAACTCCTCAATAAACATTCTTTGTTTGATATTAATTTAATGGCACACATGTATTTAATGTTAACCCATAGCACATAAACAATGTCTTAAAACAGATAATAATAAAATTAATAACAAAAACTAATATTAATATGTCAATAATTTTGCTCTCTATAGCTCTAATCATTTATTTAAGTTTTTCGGTTTTGCTACCAGATATAGTACAATTAATACTTTTTTAAATTAACATACTTTAAATCAACCGAATTCTTTCATTTATTTACAAGTAAAGAAAGAAAAAATAAATGAAAAATACTTAAAAACGGGGGGACAGTATAACATATACAAAAAATGCTCTAACAATTTTTTCGCCTTACAAAATTCATTTAAGTGATTTTTATACATGAAAACCGCATGAAAAACAATAATTAACATTAAAAGGTACCTTATTTAAAAGATATAAATAATATCACATGTTAACGTGTAAATAAATTTGTCCCCTTGTCGCCAGGAAAGATTTCAAGAACCCTTTTCAGAAAAATCAAGAAAATTTCCTCGTCATTTTTATTTATTTTTATAGTGATATAAAATTTTTATTGTCTTATAAATTGTAGTAAAAATATATTAGAAAAAAAATATAATTTTTAGAATATAGTCCTTTATATTGAAATAAGAGTGGTACATGAGTGAATTACAAATATATTTAAACTGCTCTAAAAATACTCAAGCCTTAACCTTAAAATGACTAATGGTATTATTTAAACTAATTAAAGGTATTATTAAATTTAGGAGT
>BMAU01013031.1:0-15435 GCA_019973935.1 Trichonephila clavipes | reverse complement strand
ATTCACAGTGTCAATCTCTTTTTCTGATTACACCCAAAAATGTTATCTTGCAATAAATTATGAAATACATATCCTTTCCGTTTTAGTTTACATTTCCATTTTTTTAAAAGAAAAAAAGAATAGAAAATCTGAAGCACTTAAAAAAAAACTGAAAATCTTAAAATTTTGCTTGCAAATTCTATTTTTACCAAATATGCAAATGATTGTTAATTTCAGACATAACGATTGTTCCTACTGTTTAACTGACTTTCTATAAACCATGTAACACACAATTTACGGGTAGCTTATCTTTTCTCGTTGCCAGCGCTATAGTTCTTTGGAGACTAAACCAATGATGTCACCACGATGTTGTCCAAATCTCTTATAGGCAATTGAACAACTTTGGACGCTTTCACATAGTCGGGATGCGTGAAGTTTGTTGTCATATTGAGAAGTAGGTCACCTCCTGCAGTGGCGTAACGTACACCCCCGCAGGCCTTGCATCGCGAGGGACCCAAAGCCTGACCGCCACCCTTTGTAAAATTCAACTTGGGGGCGCAAAACCTGACTTTGCAGGGGACCCAAACGTTCTCTGTTACGCTACTGACTTCCTGCATTGTACGGAGATAGTTGTGTAAAGCTGCTGGCATTAATGATTAATGCGATAACCCGTTTTCGGGAGGAAAATTCTAGAAAACCGTTCATGAAGATGAAACAAGACTGTGTGGTTGAGTGACAGTAAAAAACTGCTTCGTCAACATCATTCTCAACTATTTAAAGTGTTATAGCCTCTTAAATATCTTCAATCATCTCCAGGCTTATATAGATGCACACACCCTTTATCCTTAGTGTGGGGTGCTATCCTTTACGCAGAAAATCGACTCTAGTTATCCTGCATATAACTTTAACAACTCAGAAATATGTTGATGGTTGCATTACCCTTCAGGGCACTTCATCCCGGGGGCATTTTACAACAAGATTAGGAGGTTGATTTCCAGTAGGTGCCATTCCATTGTGGTCTTTGGGAAAATTGTATGGCGGATCTCTTGGCAAAAAGAGGCACGGATATTCTCCAAATGTCTTCCAAAGGCCTACCTCTTCAATCTTCTAAGCACGAGATTAATAAAATCTATAAAACATGCTTTTGTAGTACATCTGCCAATGCTACTAAAAATATATCTTGGAGGATGCTATTAAAACCTGACTATGTCTCAAATTCTCGTCTTCTACTGCTGTGGCTGAGTTTAGACTATTGACTGGACGTGACTGCCTTTGTGCTCATTTATTTCGTTTTAATTTGTCTGTCTCACCTTTATGTGTTTTTGGACAAGTCATGGACGCTGCTCCTTTAGACGCGTGCTTTGCACTTGAAAATTTAGACTTTATTGTAAAAAAAGTATTGGAAGTTCGTTGCCTAATGACCTGATGGTCAATGGGCAGGCATTTGATAAATAAATGACTTTCATAACTCTGGGTGGGAGTCAATGAATATTTACGTCGCACTGTTCAGCTACACGAGGGCCTTTGGCGACGGACCACGTAATTTTCATAACTCTGGGAAGTTTGCATGCTGTCTTTGCGTAACATGAACCACCGTTTTTTGCCAATCGAATATGTATTGGGCATGGTAAGTCCCCAGACTCAGGAACCCCAAAATATCGAAGATTTCGAAGAACAGTTATGAATGTCTGGCAAAGTAAAGGGTGTTTTTTTAAGAGGTATAGAACTTTAAATTGCAATAAAACAACGATGTATTATTCGATTGACATGAATTTTTTTTCTTCGAAAGATAATCTTGTGGCATTACATTTTAAATATGATTTCTGGCATAGGACTGACACGGCTGGCTCGGATATAGTCCAATCTGGACGTCCAATTTTCGATGACTTTTCCCAACATTTGTGGCCGTATATCGGCAATAACACGGCGAATAATGTCTTCCAAATGGTCAAGCGTTTGTGGCTTGTCCGCATAGACCAATGACTTTACATAGTCCCACAAAAAATAGTCTAGCGGTGTTAAATCACAAGATCTTGGAGTCCAATTCACAGGTCCAGAACGTGAAATTAGGCGGTCACCAAACGTGCCTTTCAATAAATCGATTGTGGCACGAGCTGTGTGACATGTTGCGCCGTCTTGTTGGAACCACAGCTCCTGGACATCATGATTGTTCAATTCAGGAATGAAAAAGTTAGTAATCATGGCACTATACCCATCACCATTGACTGTAACGTTGTGGCCTTCATCGTTTTTGAAGAAGGATTCCACCAGCCCATAAAGCGCACCAAACAGTCAGATTTCTGGATGTAACGGTGTTTCGACATACACTTGTGGATTAGCTTCACTCCAAATGCATCAGTTTTGTTTGTTGACGTAGCCATTCAACCAGAAGGGCGCTTCATCGCTAAACAAAATTCGCTTATGAAAATCGACCATTATTTTCGAAATAAAATTGCACAATTTGAAAGCGTTGTTTAGGCGTGAGT
This sequence comes from Trichonephila clavipes, assembly GCA_019973935.1. Taxonomy (NCBI): domain Eukaryota; kingdom Metazoa; phylum Arthropoda; class Arachnida; order Araneae; family Nephilidae; genus Trichonephila; species Trichonephila clavipes. The sequence continues at coordinate 12,970 of BMAU01013031.1, read as the reverse complement.
TTATTCATGATGAATTGCCAAACCAAACTGAGAATAAATCACTTGACAGCTGTTAAATCGGTCGCCATCTTGGAAAGTAATACCAACTTAAACTTCTATACCTGGAAAAAAAACACTCTGTATATCATACAGGAAATTAAGAGTCTATAACTCTCCTTATATCGACGTATACAAGGATGCATCATTTCCGAGGGAGATGGTCACCAACTATGGGTTTTAATATTTAATGTGTAATCGTTTGTTATTGATGACTCCAATGCAGAAGCGAACAAATGTATGGAGTTTTCAAATTAAAATCTCTCCCGCATATAGCAAAAGATTTTAAATTTTAAACATGAAGATTATACTTCCTGGCGCTTTCGTTTACTTGTTTTGTTATGACAATAAAAGTAATATCTGTGTACGCAACTGGTCTTGCGGCTTTGAATTTTATCTATTTGTTTTTTATCCATTGCAATAATTGTTAAAATTTTACACACGTTTAATTAAAGAGTGTTTTTTTTCAGGTATAGAAGTTTAAGTTGGCATTATTTTCCAAGATGGCGACCGATTTAACAGCTGTCAAGTGATTTATTCTCAGTTTGGTTTGGCAATTCATCATGAATAAACTCACGCCTGAACAACGCTTTCAAATTGTGCAATTTTATTTCGAAAATAATGGTCGATTTTCATAAGCGAATTTTGTTTAGCGATGAAGCGCCCTTCTGGTTGAATGGCTACGTCAACAAACAAAACTGATGCATTTGGAGTGAAGCTAATCCACAAGTGTATGTCGAAACACCGTTACATCCAGAAATCTGACTGTTTGGTGCGCTTTATGGGCTGGTGGAATCCTTCTTCAAAAACGATGAAGGCCACAACGTTACAGTCAATGGTGATGGGTATAGAGCCATGATTACTAACTTTTTCATTCCTGAATTGAACAATCATGATGTCCAGGAGCTGTGGTTCCAACAAGACGGCGCAACATGTCACATAGCTCGTGCCACAATCGATTTATTGAAAGACACGTTGGATGACCGCCTCATTTCACGTTTTGGACCTGTGAATTGGCCTCCAAGATCTTGTGATTTAACACCGCTAGACTATTTTCTGTGGGGCTATGTAAAGTCATTGGTCTATGCGGATAAGCCACAAACGCTTGACCATTTGGAAGACAACATTCACCGTGTTATTGCCGATATACGGCCACAAATGTTGGAAAAAGTCATCGAAAATTGGACGTCCAGATTGGACTACATCCGAGCCAGCCGTGGCAGTCATATGCCAGAAATCATATTTAAAATGTAATGCCCCAAGATTATCTTTCGAATAAAAAAAAATTCATGTCAATCGAATAATACATCGTTGTTTTATTGCAATTTATAGTTCTGTACCGCTGAAAAAAACACCCTTTACAAGAAAACCAATCTCTTTCTTTGTGTTTTCTGTTTTGGTGTATAAGCAACTTCAAAAAATGAACATTTTTCTTGCCAGAATAAACAAAGCAGACAAGATAGAATAAAATGATACTAAAAAAGAAGCAATCTAATTAAGCAAACTCTCACATTTTTGTGTCTTCTCTAGTGTTTCAAATCTTGTTCCTAACTTTTAACAAAAACCAGACGGCGCTTTTCCGAAAACCAGATTTTAATATTTGCAAGCAATCAATACTTTGTATAAACTTTGATAAATGCCAGATTTCAAAGTGTCAAACCCTTTTTGAGGTAAATACAGGGTCGGTTACCTGACACAAAAGCAGGTATCTGTTGTTGCGAGTAACGCAGAAAGTAAAGAACTTTAATCGATCTCGTGATTATATTTCGTGTGGCAGAGTAGCCCAGAGATACACTTGCGTGTACCATCTGTATTATTTAGGTCACCGAGATAGCATTTAGAATCGTTACGAAATACTAAATGATGCAATGATTCAGGTTTCAACTGTTATGCGTCGTTGGCTTTCCGAATTACTGGATTTCTGAAAATATTCTTACCTCTTTTAAAGCAATGGAATCTGTGTGTGAAGGAATTGCTCATTTCTTTAATATAAATGGCTGAAAACGATTGTGTTGCTTTTGTAGATCTGAAAAGTTCTTTTATATGAATATTAGCTGCTTTAAATGGTGAATAGATTTTAATGCTGCGTTTCTCAAACTATGGGGCGCGCCCCGTAGGGGGGGGGGCGTTCTATCCCTGTGAGGGGGTGCTGGTTTATTAAAAAGTGGAAAATAAAAGATTTAAAATAAGTTTTTTTTTGTACTGAAAGGAAGCAAAACAAAATATATTGTGATGTAATAAAAATTAAGTACACATTTACACTGAAATAATATACTTATAAATGTATCCGTACCTCAGAATGTTTTGGATAGTTAATTTATCAATGTTAAACTAAAACAAGTTTAATAATTACTAGTTCATCTCATGGGCTTGTCATGTACATAATTTAATACTTACCTTGTTAATTTGTGCGGTTTATAATTAAAAGTCATATTGTAGCTTTAGAGTCAAAGTATATTTATATTGCATTCAATACATTATTATTGTATAGGGGAGGGGGAGTGATGAAAATTATGATTGAAAATTGGGTTGCAAATATTGAAAGTTTGAGAATCACTGCCTTAATGTAATAACAGCAGAATTTATCTTCGTACTGTTAAGAACTTTTCCGTTTGGCTTTCTGTATAATGATTAAAATCAGGGGCGTAGCTACCGCCGTATCAATGATACGGGGCCCCAACATGTGTAACTACAGTCCCATTAACAGGGTTCTCATATCTTAAAAAGGGACCCGAAAGAATTTTGATACAGGGCCCACTCAGAACTAGCTACGCCAGTGATTAAATTGTTGTTGGACAAAATGTAGATAGAAATTATTTCCCGTTTTAAGTGAATAATATATGTTTAAGTAGAATAATTCAGATCAAAGTTTAATCTAATATGGGATCCTTATATTTCCTTTTTTAATTCGATTCTATTTTTATTTTTAATAAAGGGGGAGGGAGTAACACCAAAAATGTAATTAAATAATGCAATAAGTTCCAATCTAATTCGCATAGTCTTTAGTAAAAATTTGAATTCGAATTAGCAATTATGATACTCCGGATAAAAATTAGAGAACTTTAAAATAAATTCTGTACTATAGTATCAGAAATTATGGGAGAAAAATTTCGAATACAAAATGTATATCCTAGCTTATTTTGTAATCTATAAGTTTTGAGAAAAAGAAATATTTACCGTAACGATTCTTTGAACTATAACTATATATCATTTCATCTTTGCACAGTAAATTTTATTATATATAAGGAAATAGTACATTAAGTTCACCAAACTAATAAAGATTTTACTGGCATGAGTTATTCAATGGCCGCAAACTAGAACTTGCGCAATCAAAACAAGGAAGAATCATTTAATAATATGCTTTCATAAAATCATAAAAATGTTTCATAATGATCACATGCTTAAGCAAATAGTACCTTAACATTAAGAATCTTAACGATTATATCATTATTTTTCAGTTTATGGATGTGATAGATTTTCTTACATTAAAAAAAAGTTAAAGGTTTTTCCGAAAAATAAAAAAGTTAACATTTTTAAGTGAATCATAATACAATGAAAATCGCTTAAGACGAAACTGAGGGGACTAAAATACTTTTTTGTGTTAAAAGAATTTCGTATTAAAGGTATCGGAAAAAACATATATTAACAAGTTAATCATAGTTTATTTTAGTTGCATAGATGTGTATATATTTAATAAAAATCAATGAAACAAAAACATTCACAAGAGCTTAAGAAATTTAATACTAAATTTGAAAAACTAAACATTTATTGGAGTTTTTGGAAAATAATCTGATATTTTTCTTCGCATTGTTTTTTTAGCATCCAATTGTTAGCAAATTGTTCGATAAGGTCCATTTTGTTATTCATTTCACGATTGGAATGTGCGTCTAATTACCTGCGCATACTTTTCATAGTGTTCCTCATTTCGGCTGACGTGGGAACAGGAGCTGCATTATTCATTTCATTTTTGTCGTCGGAATCTGTACCAACGATATTTTTTGAGCTTTCAACAAACTCCAAAATGTCTTTGTCTGCCATAATTTGAGGTTGTACACACACATTATCATCATTTACTGTAATGAATTCTTCTGATAACAGAATAGGACAGTCTATCCGGCTGGTGTTTTCTGTGTTTTGTTCATTCCCAGGAGGGAAATGTTTTCGTGTTAAGAGAAAAAGACGCATGAAAATACATATTAGTTTGGCAGGATCGTTGTATTATTTCGTGTTAACCGATATTTCGTCTAAAGCGTTTTCGCGATAAACGTATTTCTCGTATACTAAAGAACAATGCTTGAAAACAATGTAACTTAGAAGTGGGTTTATCCATGTTTTACGCCAACATAGGGGAGAAAATTTAAGAAAAAAACGCCGATAATTATTTCAATTAGTTTTAACTCTGAAAATAATGTGAATTTTTCAAAAATCATAGTTGAGCCTCTGTACAGAGGTCTGAGCATTATTATAATAGAAGCATTTTCCACAAAAGGAGAACATTTTGTTAAAAGGTCATTCTAAGTTAATTTTTTGCCGAAGTATTGTATTTAAATAACTTTTTTTTGTCAAAATGTCCTTAAAACAATTTTATACATGTATTCTAATCAAAAGACACTAAATATCATGAAAATTATCCATTTATGCGCTTTTTTAAAATCACGGTTCCGAACGTAGTCGGATACCTTAAAAGAAAAAGTTCTGAAATACATCTTGCCTTTTCCAACTTCATCTTTATGTGAAGTCGCTTTTTCAGCTTTTGTAGACATTAAGGGGTGTTGGAAAGCTAAAATCTTATTTTTTTGACAATTTGAGATTTTTACATTTTCAAATTGTATAGATTTTAACCTTTCTAAAAATACCTTACTTGAACCCCTCTGGGGTATTTAGAAGCCTTTAAAATGTATTTTTAAATATTCGTTGAATTTGGGCCACGCCCATTTTAATGGCGAAAATTGTAAACAAATTACTTTGTTTTTGCTTAAAAGTGTAACGATTGATATAAACCAAACCATGTATCTTTTATTTTAAATTGAGCCTTTTATTTTTTTATTTCCCAGCCGATTAGAAGTCTAACTGTATACATTAAAATCAATTTATCTCAAAATGTAAATTTTAATGTGCGATGTACCTTTTCTGAGAAACTACTGTTCACAGGTATATAAATTTTTTATGAATTATTTATAATGATGTCTAATATATACTAAAATGAGCTTTTTTTAAAACACTCAAAAATTTAATTTTTACAAATTTTTTAAGTAAAAAATGGGTAAAATTTCACAATGTTTGATAAAATATTTCATAAATTCTTAAAAAATTCAAAATTAGCTAAAAGCTCATTTTAGTATAATAAGAGAGATGTACTTTAATAGTATGAAAAATTTCAAGCATGTACATGAAACAGATTTTGAGAAAAGGTACATCGAAAACAGCCAATTTAACATTGTCAGTATAGAGAGAGGTTTCCAACACCCCTTAAGTCGGAAAAAGGAACAGATTATTGGAGGTGGAACTGCATCTTAGATTAAAACTAACAACCAGGGAACCAAATTAGGACGATTTGTCTTCTCAGCACAAACAATTTCATTCTTATTAATCCAAACAAATGTTATTTATAATAAAACTTTTATCTATATTTTATTAAGAATAATTTTATTTCCTTTTGCTTATTATTTTGTGTATGTCACAAAAAAGAAAAAAATAAATAAACTTTGACAGTTATTAGTAGAACACATAAAATTTTTTTTAACGAGGGGTACTTAGCATTAGGAAAATTATAGAAGGCGTTCGAATAAGTCAAAAGTTTGGGAAACACTGGCCTTTGGTAAAAACCTTGTCAGATCTGGAGGCATTCAATATTGTTTTTATTAAATCGTAAGAGAACAAGTCAATGATCATCGCAAAATCCAGAACTATTTTTTAAGACTAAGATACAACGAACTCTTCGAATACTTGAGAACCTAAAACAGTAAATGGGATCAAATACTGGCAGCACTTTTCAACAACATCATGGAGAGAATGCCAAATCTTGCAAATTAGTTTTCTGGGCTCTACGTAGGAGGATGCACTTATTTTTATCGCACTGAGTTGTTCATGAACTGCTGTTACTTTTGTCGCTGGTCTTTTGTCCTTTATTAACTTTGTATAGATTTTTTTTTTTCTAAAAGTAACGCTTCGCAGCTTTGTTGCAACGCATCGAATCGACAGCTAAATATTATAAGAGCTGTTTCCTAATGATTACTAGTCAAGATGCCGCTTTGTAAAGAAAATATTTACTGAAAGAAGCTAGAAAGAGTATCAATAAGTTAAACATCTTGTGCTCCAGATGGAATTAAGATTCGTTATTTTTTTAAACATACTGATAAGTTAAAGCATTTTTTCCTTTAAAAAGTATGCTTATTTTTTACTCAATTTTGACTTAATAGAACGAAAATAAATGTTACGATAAATTCGAAATATCAAAGAAAAATTAAATTAAAGAGCTTAAACCGAATGATTAAACAAATATTCTAAATGTTTTTTTGAATTCATTTCGGGTTTCTTTACTAGAATAATTTAGATGAAATATGTGTGTATGATGCTATACCATATATATATATATTTCAAATTCGACAACTATTTTTTGCTACAACAATGTAGACTTAATTTTTGCTATAAGACTTGATAAAAATTTCATACATTAGAACAGGGGTGCCCAACCCAAATTGGTTGGTGGGACACATAAAAATTTACTAAACTGAGGTGGGCCGCACATATCAAAATAAAAATAAATATTCAAAATATTTTACTATTGTACAGCATTCAAAATATGATATGATCAACATTCAGTTATTGATATGATCAAAAAACACCAAGTTTACCTTTTACTGGATCACAATCACAACAAAATTGAAAGTCGACCGATTGCACTTGTTGGTGGAAGAATATCTCTTAACCTACACGGTTCTTATCTACAGTAGATTTATGCTGCCGTCTGAGGTTACGTAGTATAACAACTATGTGCGTAAAATCTTCACATTTTATACTTGTGTTACAGTATGTTTGTATAAAATTGATTTAGATTTTCAAAATTTTTATTTCAAATGCAAAAAAGCAATTAAGTAAAGAACAGCTTTGTAATTACTACACTGTTTGTCAAAAAAAAAAGGTTTTTTTTTTCCTGCCCGATAGCCAAATGTTTAGTTTCTTATTGTATGGTATTAATTATTGCACCATGATTGAATATACATAAAATGAAAAAGTTACATAATTTCAGAAGGTTAAAATATTAAACATTTTTATTCTGCTGCCGTAAATATTTTACATTTCTACTTCTGAGGCAACTCATTAAATCCATCATCGGATTCTTTCATTGCCAAATAAAACAAGAGAAAGACTACTAACCTGAACTTAAAAATATAGACATAAATTATTTCTCTGACAAATAGAACTAAATACACTACTCACTCTCAACGAAGTTCTCGTTGAAAGAGGAATAACACACCCAAGCTCATCTGCTTTCCTTCATCCATCAACACCTGTTATTACAATTGCTTGGAAGTCAAATGAAGGAAAAAAATTATTTCGGTAAAAACTGCACGGAGAGAGGTGGGGGGTGGGTCAAAACACGATATTTTCGATTCAACCGTCTATAGTCCAAATGTCTAAAATAATATAGACAGAAACTTCAATTGGGCCGCAAAAATTCTCCAAATGGGCTGCATGCGGCCCATGGGCCGCGGGATGGGCATGCCTGCATTAGAAAAAAAAATTGTGATAAATATTACAAGTAAAAAAAAATTATTTTATCAAATCAGAATTGTACTACTGTAGACTTATTCGATTACAATAGAATTAGAATACGTTTAATGGATACAAAAAGAAATCCATTTCATTTAAACGTTTTCTGGATTATGAATTAAAGCCGAATAACTTATTCTCGTAATTACTACCAGCTTAACTAAGATAAAAAAATTTAATTCTACGCGGTTGACAAATTTTACAATAATTGTCATCCTCAAGATTTTAAGACATATTTTACGATAAAATTAGTCATTTGAATACCTTGATATAATTTTTTATTGAATTTCAACAACAAGGTTTGACAAGGAGGGCATTGAAGTTTCCTGCCTTGTAAAGATTTTGAATCAATAAATAGCGGTGGCGTAATTGAGAATATTAGAAGTTCCACTGTGAAGTCAGGTTTTGCTTTTAATATTTCGTTGAATATGCGTTTTTCTTTGGACATCTAGACTGTAAAATTGTCCTCAATCCCATATCGTGAGAGTCTATGATGTTGGGCATGGCGAAAGTGGTGTTTTCCATTCTGCTGAGTGGCATGACGGCGATTGGTCGAACGATGGGATCTGGGAGGCGTGGCTATGGTGCTTCATCTGGGCGAAAAAGTTTAGAGTTTTTTGCCTTAGTCGAGAGCTTAGAGGCTGCTCTCTGATTGGTTGCTGGGTACAGTGAACACTGATTCCAATTGGCAGCCCTGGGTGTTGAGATTTAGAAAATGGAGAGGCGCTTGTCCAGTGGGAAAGAAAGAAATTAATAATGACAAAATTTTAAGAGAAAGTCCAATTTTAGGTAACTATGTTGCAGTAAAAAATTATTGCAGGAAAAAATAAGTTTAAGGATGTTTATATTTGGCGCGAGTCAGACTTTGAGCCTCCTCTCCTGCAATGCTGAGGTTGTGGAGGTGTACTGTCGTCACTGCATGTTAGATTGAATACTGCTGTCACAGGAAAAAAAAAGTTAATGAGCAAATTCTTCTTAGAACATGTTCCACTTTGGACGTGATATAACTTTCACAGATATCCATTAAATTCTTCACAGTAATCGCCTATTAATCGCAATACAGACTCTTATTCAAGAAACAGCAGAAAAACTGTTTAAAAAAGTGACATATATAAATTTCAAAACATGAGAAAAGGAATTGTTATTTTAACTTATCGAAACGCAATCAATCTAAATTCAATTAGAAGTATTCGTCACAGTACAATAAAAATGTGAAAAAAATTAAATAACTCCAAACTGATGCGATTAAACAAACTTTAAGCAATACTCAACATTAAGGTGACCAATCGTCCTCCTAAAGGGAGGACAGTCCTTTGTATGTTTTGTCCTTCCTCGAAAAGTGTCCTCCTACTTGTACTCCTTTTCAATATTTTAAAACTCAAATAATTAGTACATTGAAATTGATAAAAGGTGGATGGAAATATTTAACCATTTTAAAAATAAACACATTCCACGTGAAAATTTAGTTATTCTCGTTGAATTTACGTTGTGCTGCCCTAGAACTAATGCAGCAGTTGAAAGAGTTTTTTCCAATTGGTAATGATTTGTGGATAAGTGAGAAATCCAGACTGAATGTTGATACTTTTTCTGCAGTATTTACCGTAAAATTCAATTTGAAGAATATTTCTTGCTCCGATGTATAAAAATATGGCGAATTGTCAAAAAAAATCATTCATTGGAAAAGTACTCGCTTAAGTAAATAATTAAGAGGGATGTTAGCGATGTTTGTGTATTTTTGTTTGAATTAATATAATTTTTCACACGTATTCTCGTTGTAGTTTTTTCTTAAATTTTGCGTTATCCTATTCATTGTAAAAAAATTGGTCACCTTATCAACATCTGCCTTAAACGAGTAAAACATACATATTCCGTAACGAATTCATTTCTTGGGCACATAGTTATTACACTTATATTTAAGTAACGGTCTCAATTGAGACTATTTTTGTCTCGGAATGAGAGAGAATGCAACAAGGAAATGATGCTTCCTTCACAAACTGAAGTATCCTAATTATCCAAGCAGAGCGAGGAAAAACCTTCAGGGGCAACTTTGGCAACACGCGTCATAGCTTGAGTTACAACTGCTTCGTATTTCCTCCTTACATATGTTTTAACACGAGGAATAATAAATCGATTAGTATAGCTTGTGTGTTAAGATTTTAAAATGGCGCATATACCTGGCGTTGAGCAAGTGTTGAGTCGTTTAAGTAAATTAAACTATTTAATAAAATCGTATTTATTGAATTTATTCTGTATTGAAAAATAGTTTAAAAATTCGACGATAAGGCGTAACGTACAGAACATGTTTACCTCTTCCTGGATTTAATGTGTCGTGTAGGGCAGCGATGCACGTTAAATCTGTCTAGAGCTGAAACGTCCTCCCGTTGGTGTGATGTGGTTGTTAGGAGAGGGGGTGCCAGCTCAGGTGTTATCCACGTCACTTGACCATGGTTCTAAATTACGTGGTCCGTCGCCAAAAGCCCTCGTGTAGCTGAACAGTGCGATGTTAATATTTACTCACTCCTGGATTTAATGTAGGTCAGGGCCCACACAACAAATATTTTTGCGGCACACAATAGTTAATAATAAAATATCAAAATTTCTACCGAAATACAGAAGATAGTAGCAGAGAAGAGACGCCAAGCGTCAGGACGTAAACATTAAGTGTTTCTTGTTCCTTTATTTATGTTTATTATAATGTATTATTCGAAATAAACTTTCGTTTCTATGAGTATTGATTTTTTTTTGTGGCCCACCTAAAGTTAAATCTTGTTTTTTTGGCAAAGTTGGCCTTTGAAGTTTGACACCCTTGATGTAGGCAGTGGCATAACGGAGAATATTTGGGCCCCCAATGCAAAGTAAGGTTTTAGAACCCAAGCTGGATCTTAGAAAGGATACGTACTTGGCGTCAGTCTGGCTTTGGGCCCCATAGAATCCTTGCCCCTCCCCACGTTGCGGGGGAGTACGTTACGCCACTTAATGTTGGGCGAATATTTCGTAAGGAATGAAAATAACACAGTTAAAGTATTAAAAAAGAACATATTGAGCCAAAAATAGAATACTCTAGCAGTTTTCCTAGAATTCTAAAGGGTTAGATATTGCTTCCAAACAATTTCTTAGATTTCTGTTAATGTATAAATTAGAAAAATAGAACATCAATCGTTAAGTAAAAAACGCTTTTTCTATATTTACGTAAATTTTACTTTTCACAATTTATATAATAAGATTTTTAAAATATCTGCTTCACTGTTAAATTATATATATTATGGAAAATAAGTTTCTTACTGGTAAAAGAAAATTCAAACGAAAACGTACAAACTCACAAGATACAAACATTCGAATACCATGTTACATGAGTCATCATTTCCTACTCTGGAAAGGCATCTAATTTTAAACTTGGAACATTTCTTAGCAACAACAGAAATTTTTTTGATGTTGAACTTGCTTTGTTCAAATAATGATCATTTTAAATCTCTTAGCCGATTTATTGTATTAATTTTATTTTAAACGGGAATCCCAAGAAACGATAGAAATAAGAGTCAAATAAAATACACACACCAAATTCTTAAGCCATCAACAAATTTACAATTTAACTTTTTTCCAGAAGTTTTTAACGCGCACATTTTCTTTCTTAGTATAATTAGGAGCAAAAACGCATCATATAGCTTGTAACGGTCCCCTCAAAATTCGACTATCAATTGACTATGACTGACCATGGGTCCCGTACGTGAAATTGTGTCTCAAACCCAATTTTGCAGTATGAGTAGTTGTCAGAATACAAAACATCAAGAAATAAATACAAACACAAATAATCAACTTAAATGATTTTATTAAGCAAACTATTCCTATGAAGAAGATTTAGTACTATTTAAGTAATCAAAAAATTGACTCATCGGAAGTACTTGTAGACACTCAGAACTGTAGCTCCCCCAAAATGCAGAATATTATGTGTGTATGATGTTTCCACTACAAAGATTTAGCACTTAATCTCTAAGTAAAAATCAGCTAAGTCAGCTAACTCTAGGTCAGCTGCAAACTTTGGTCTTATAGAGCTTTGGAACCAAACAAAAACTATGTCCTTTATATTCCGATATAACATTGCTATTGAGCATAGATAAGTTGCTCATTTTAGAAAGAAAAATCTCTGGACCTATTCAAGAGAACAATGAATGGAGAATTCTTTACAATCATGAAATTGACAGGAAATATGGCAAATATTAAGGGACTGACATTGTGAGAACTAGAAAAGCATCTCGTATTAGGTGGCTGGGCCATCTGTACAGATATGCCGATGCATTTCCTACAAAAAAGTACCTTTTTAAAAAACTGGCCAGATGTAGAAGACGATCACCTACACGATGGTTAGATGATGTTGAAAAGGACCCCACTAATGAGAATCAACCAATGGAAGGCCATCGGAACTAATAGGGTCAACTGGAGGCGGATCAGCGAGTCAGTCTTGGCCTGCAAAAGGCTGTTGAGCTTATGAAGAAGAATTTGAAATTAAATTCATGTATTTTTTATTATTAATATTTTATTATCGTAGTCATTCTTTACAAAATCTTCTTTGCATGTCATTCAATCTGTGGAAGAATTAAGTTTAATTTATGTTAAGATTCCCTTTCCCTGTTATGTGAAATGTTATTTTCTTTAACGTGAAAAACATTAAGAATAAGAATAAACTTAATTGGCAAGCAAATTAAATATGGTAAAAACTACAATGAAATTTTTTAAATAATAAGCATACGCATTATAACAATGGAAAAAAAATAAAATTTCTGAAAAGAATACGAAATTCAGGTTTGAGGAAAAATCAGGAACAGTTGCTCAATGTGTGGAGAAGGAAAACGAATTAATGCAAAAAATAAAATATAAATTTTTGCCTTCTTTTTAATTCTCTTAAAAGATAATGTTTTAAATTGTAATGATAAACAAGAAAGAACTCTTAAGTTAATTGGTAAGAGTTTGTAGGAAAATTTTACTGAAAATTATTTTAATAACTTTTTATTTTCATAAACCTTTAAAGTTAATTTCTGTACGGATGCTTCAAAAATAAATTATAATGTTATACCGCCAAAAATTCACGAGGGAAACACATTCAGGTATTCATGATAATCATAGTTTATTTATCAAAAAAAAAAACATTGATAATAAATAAAATCTG
>BMAU01013025.1:0-13262 GCA_019973935.1 Trichonephila clavipes | reverse complement strand
CACTGGCCTCAAAAAGTTAAGGTACAACAGGTTTTTCGAAGCTCACCATAAAAAAATGGCAATAACAATAAAATGCATAGTTTACATGAATGATAATAACGAACCTTAAAACCATTAATGCAAAAACGATTGCTACAACTTTTATTTTATAGAAAAGAACGTATATTTATGAGTGAGAGAAAAATATGCAAATATCAAGCTTTCGTACTTTTTGTGTGTAAGTTGTGTTGATTTTCAGCAGTTGTTGGCAGTTTCGGTGACAATAGTCAATAGAGTTTAGAAAATGTCTCAGAGACGTCGTTTACCCAATTCGTTAAGGTGGCGGGCAGTTGGATGAATGGAAATGGGATTGTCGCAGGCTGATGCTGCTAGACGTCTCAATGTGTCTCGTAGTGTTGTTCAACGACTTTGGGATCAATACCAATCCGAAGATTCTGTGTCCAGAAGACCTGTTCCAGGCCGACCACGAGCTACAACACCCGCAGAAGGCCGTTTTCTAGCTCTTTCGGCACGAAGGAGAAGAACCACTACTGTGCCGCAGCTCGTTGCAGACCACTTTCAAGCATCAGGAAGAAGAATCTCCGCTACTACGGTGCGTGAAATCGTCTTCACAATGCAGGTCTGTATGCAAGAAGACCAGTTGTGTGCGTTCCCCTCAACGGACGACAGCGAAGGAACCGCTTATGCTGGGCAAGAGAACATGTTTCTTGGACGCAGCAACAATGGGCTTCTGTGCTGTTCACAGACGAGTCCAGATTTACAATGGAGAGTGATTCAGGGCGTCTACTGATCTGGAGGGAACAGCGCACTAGATACCATCAATCCAACACTGTTGAAAGACACAGTTATAGAGGTGGTGGAATCCTTGTTTGGGCAGGGATCTCGCTCGGTGGCCACACTGACCTGCATGTGTTCCATGGAGGAACCGTAACTGGTCTTAGATATCGGGATGAGACCCTTGATCCATATGTCCGCCCATATGCTGCTGCTATTGGTAACGACTTCCATTCTGATGGATGATAATGCACGACCTCACCGAGCTCGGATTGTTGAGGAGTATCAGGAGGATCACGGTTTTGGAACGAATGGAATGGCCAGCTCCGATCTCCAGACCTGAATCCGATAGAACATCTTTGGGACTATCTTGGCAGAAAGGTTGCTGCTTTTAAATCGTCCTCCAAGGTCGTTACATGAGCTGAAACAAGGCTTACTCTGTGTCTGGTCTTCGCTTCCTATTCCGGTCGTCCGACAACTTAATAAACAGCATGGGAAATCGATGCCGCCAATGCATTCAAGTTAGTGGACACATTCCTTATTAGAACCTCCATTTTTGTATTGTTCTTTATGCCATTTTACCACACTAACACTGTGATGTGCTGTTTTCTCCAAGAATGGACTTTTCTGCAGAGATTGCTTTTTTTGTTATAAATCGTTTTTGCAATACACTTATACAAATTTCTATGACGCATTCAATAAAAAACTATTTAATGCACATATCCTCCAAATATTTTTTGTTTCTTTATTCATTCATTTGCAAATTAGACACAAAACCGGTTGTACGTTAACTTTTTTGAGGCCAGTGTATATGCCGAAAAACATAAATGAGCAGATGGTCCACCGTTGCATTTAAAATTTCTGTTGTAACACACCTCGTGTGTCTCGTATGCCAGATTTTAATTCAGCAACAGAAGCATGTTGTTATCTATAATAAACTATATCTTTCAGATGTCTTTACAGATAAAAATCACAAGGATTAAGGTCTGGTGAACGTGGGGTCCAGGCGTTTTCGAAACATCTGCTTATGACTTGGTCCGAACCAAAAATGTAACAATTATTTAACAGGTTTAGCTGATGTAAGGGGGTTCTCCGGGTCCTGTATAAATAACGGGTTTCTAGACAATGTCGCTCTGGCAATGATGGAATCAATTGTTCTTTCAACATCGCTACTCAATGTGGTCTTGTTTTTATACTGTTCGATGGGCTTAAAATTTGCATATATGCCGTCGATATACATTGAAACATGGCACAGCGCCATCTATAGGGTGAAAATGTAGATTATTATGATGATTATTATTTGCATATTTGACTTGCGCATGTTTTGAAACGTGTAGATGTTACCGGAAAACTACGAAATGCCGGCATTCTATAGAATACCGACGTTTTTAGGCAAAGTATGAAATAAGATAATTATTTCTTATTCTTCTCCTAGGCAATGTATACATTGCTTAGGCATTCTATAGAATGATTAAAGTTCATTAGGCAAAGTATGCATTAAAGTCATGATAAGGTTATTATATCAATGACGTACATTTAAAAATACTAATGCTATTATGACAAAAGAAAGAGAGTGCCATTAAAAGATTATTCAAAATACGTAGAGGAAAAAGAAAGAGCAGCCAAACGAAATTTATGCTTTTCTTATTAAAGAAAACAAAATTTAAAGAAGAAGAACTTAAAAATTAATCTACTTATTGCAACATGGTAGGCTTGAATGGAGAGAAAATTTTGAGTTACATTTCATTACATTTTTCACACATTCTTATTTTGCTACTTTGTTTTGACACAGCCATTTGACGAATCCTTCGCCGCTTCCATCGGAATGAGCAATTGCAACTGACAGATGAGGAATTTCATGGTCAGAAATATATTTGATTCTAAGTTCTTAAGGCACAAAGTAAGTTGTGACTTCGCACAATTTTGTAGATTTAAAATTACTTCAGAAGTTCCAAATCGATATAAACCATTTTTCCCACTCCCTGCAAGTTGCCAATACATTGGCTTTAAAGAAAAAAATCATAAATTTCCACAACAATGCCTTCTCTTTTTTTTAAATAATTTTTCTGTTTTTTCTGTCAAGGGGCACAAAGTGGATGTACAGTTCAAGCATCATAATCTGTAACGTTTTTCCATTTGGCTGGAAAGTTCTTTCTTGTTGGAATTCTATCACCTCCTCTTGTGTCCAATGGCCTGCCGCGTTGCGTGGTTAGACATTCTTCACTACAACACGGTTGAATTAAATAACAATAAACATTTATTAACTTTAAAGATTAAATGAGCAATTAAGAGGTAAAACTTCTAAAAACTACAACACTATGGTGAATCAGGCACGCTACAAAGAATAACAGATCAATTCAGTTCAGTTTTGGAGTCGTTATGTTGAGCTGTGAGGTCGCTGCATACCCTTCCAGTGTCAACGATACCTAGCTGGAAGGTGAATCCCTTGCGACCAGAACGTGTAGATGGATGGGTAGGCGTTGAAGCTGTTGGATCAGATCTCCACAGTAGCAGGTGTTGAAGCTTTCGTTGCAGTAGGTTCCGCCAGTAGCAGGTGTTTCATTCTTGGTTTGAGGTAGTTGCAAGTCCTCAGTGTTAAGAAAGAAGGCAGGTTTGCATCTATCAATAGATACAGATACCCGTTTACAATTGATGTCAAGGAAAAACACTTTATCCTTCCTTTGTAAGACTCTTTGAAAGGGCCATCATAGGGTTGCTGGAAGTGGACGACGCAACATGTCTCGGCGAAGTAAAACATGTGTATGGCTTCCAACAGTCCTGGATGGATAAAAACTGAACGTGTTCGCTATGGTGTTTTGGTGGTTTAGGTGAAGTGATTGCATGTGAGACTTAAGTTTCGAAACAAAATTCACAACATCATCGTCTGGCTTGAAGAGTCAAACATCTCCCCTGGCAGTCGAATAGTGGTTCCAAAACTAATTCAGCTGGGGTACACATAATATCTTCTTTAAGAGAAGCTCGTAGACCTAGTAAGATGATAGGGAAGTACTTCTGTCCAACGCTCAGTAGCATGGCATTTGATTGCACTTTTCAATGGGCGGTGCAATTCTTCGATCATCCCATTAGCTTGAGGGTGGTATCCAGTTGTACGGACATTTCTGAACACCGAAGTAGTTTGCTAAGAGCTTTGAAGAGCGAGGACTCAAACTGCCTAACCCTGTCGGCTGTGAGAATTGCAGGGAGTTCCAAAGCGAGACACCCAAGAGGAAAGAAGGCCTCAGCCACAGTCTCAGCAGTTATGTCTTTGAGAGGTTGGGCCTCTGGCCATTTCTGAAAACGGTCAATCATTGTCAGGTAATAGGTGTGGCCATTTGATGGAGGCAGAAGTAAAACAAACAAATATATATAAATAAAATAAGGAAAATAACAAAGAAAACAGAAGTTACAAAATATACTATATTTGCCAAAATAAAACTATTATATTACAAAGTCAAACAATTCCATTGTGTTACACCAAATTAAACACAACTAAGTTACAAGGAAGTTTGGTATCTCTTCCATGGTTCCGCACTAAAAATATGATGCAAATCCTGGGTAATGTACTAGGTTTACAATGGTAAAAATACAAAGCAGCCTTATTAAAAGAGTTTTAAAAGTTAAGCAAGAGCATTACAAGAACAACTATTCAGTAACAAAATTAAGACAGTGAAGTAACTTAAGTAAATCAGTAAATTTATACAATATAAGGATAGCTTCTAAAATATTTAGGGCAAAGCAGTGAAGTTACAAATGTGATTTGAAGTTTTACTTGAAACAGAAGATGAAAAGAAACTTAGGGCATGCAGTTTAATCCCCTTAGGCATTTTCTTACTTTTTATTTTGAACAAAGAATAAGATGCTCAACAATTTTATATTGAACAAAGATTTTTAATTTCTCATGTATTGAGATTTGAAGAGAGATCGTAATGACTCAAAGTGTTATCTTTTTTAATATTTTTGTGGTTTACAATTTCAATAATAATCTTCTCAGAGCTCGAAATTAATGTTACTCAACCAGTTAAAAATTATTTTTATTCTTCAAAATGATTATGAATGTTAATATTGCAGTATGTGTAAAAAATGACTGAAGGAAAATATGAACTCACTAAATTAAGAGCTCACTAAAATTAATTTCTTTCAACAAAAATTCGATACAAAAAAAAGAGTTTATACTAATATCCTAGTTTCCTATTTAACAGAAGAAATTTAAATAAAAATTAGACTTTTCAAAAACACATCATAAAGCTAAATTTTTACCTCTTCCTAGATTTTAATATCTCTTTATTAGAGCTTCTAATTCTTTAACTTTTAAACAAAACTTTCAGCACCTTTTCTTTCCTAGCAAAAATAGTAATTAACACTTCTTACAGTTCTTAGTGCTCTTTATTATACAGTGGAGTTCTCATTAAAATCTCATATACTTTTCAAAACATGCGTTTTCTCTTAAAATCACACTTGTTCGATCGATGGCTGGTCTTTTTCCCTTGTTTACGATTTTGTGTCTCTTCCCAGAGAAAATACCCAATCACATCAGTTTATCCATACGAGTCCACTGAATTTGTGGCAAGTACTGTTTATTAAAATAAAGTTGATTAAAGTGTATCCACTTTCCTATTAGAGAAGGATTTCCAATAACATATTGCGTTCTTTTTTTTCCTCTTTAAATTCATAGTGCTCTTTAATGGAGTATCTCCACAAGATCTTTATCGTATCAAAGAAAATTAGATTACCTTTGAGTGAACAATTTTTTCGTTTTGCAACACTGAAAGAGCTGCGATTATAGAACATTTTTATCCCAGAACTACAGCATAAATAATAGGGTCATGCGCCTATTGTACTATGGATTCCAGCAATAGAGACATTCTTGTTTCTGTGCTTGGTTTTGTTATTTTCGGAAAAGAACTTCTTTTTTTGTCTTTTAGCATGCATCGAAATAAATGAAAATTCATAAGTTTACCTGTTAAGCAAATTGCTTAACGTGATACCTTGAAATGATGCAATTGTTTTCTTCATTTTGTTCTCTTTTTTTTTTTCAAAAATGTTTCATATCATGATAAACGTTGAGGTAAAGTAAATCATACTGATAGGTATAGGTAAAAAGCAAATGCATATTACTTCCCAAGACTACATACAGTGGTTTTTGTAAGATAAACTTAATTTTTTTTCTATAGATAAAAACATACGAACAAATACAGGGGGTGGGGGGCATAATTAAACTGCAAGTGTTCAAGGTGTGCTTGAGAAAAACCACTGGGAATATATTCGGTATTTGCACGTTTCAGAACATGCGAAAATCAAATATGCAAAAAAGAATATCGCCATTTTCACCCCGATAGATGGCACTCAACGCTCACCGGTGGCATATTCAAGTTCCAAAACTGATGGAAAGAGCATAATGATATTTTTAAGAGGCATATAAACAACATACAAAATTACTTCAGTTTATCAAAATTCATACAATTCGCTTCAGTAATTAAAATTATTACAGTATCATGTAATCAAAAATTAACGTAAATTGAGATCACAAATTATACAATCCATAAAGACGCTTTGGAAAACAATAAAACCATTATTTATTCAATGAAATTATCATGTGAAATGCACCAAATGTGATCCACAGATGCAACTATATGCTGAAAACATAAATGAGCATGGTCCACCGTTGCATTTAAAATTTCTGTTGTAACACACCTCGCGTGTCTCGTATGCTAGATTTTAATTCAGCAACAGAAGCATGTTGTTATTTATAATAAACTATATCTTTCAGATGTCTTTACAGATAAAAATCACAAGGATTAAGGTCCGGTGAACGTGGGGGTCCAGGTGTTTTCGAAACATCTGCTTATGACTTGGTCCGCAACAAAAATGTAACAATTATTTAACAGGTTTAGCGATGTAAGGGTTCTCCGTCCTGTATAAATAACGTGGTTTCTAGACAATGTCTCTCTGGCAATGATGGTTAATCAATTGTTCTTTCAACATCGTTACTCAATGTGGTCTTGTTTTTATACTGTTCGATGGGCTTAAAATTTGCATATATGCCGTCGATATACACATTTGAAACATGGCACAGCGCCATCTATAGGGTGAAAATGGAGATTATTATGATGATTATTATTTGCATATTTGACTTGCGCATGTTTTGAAACGTGTAGATGTTACCCGAAAAGTACGAAATGCCGGCATTCTATAGAATACCGGACGTTTTTAGGCAAAGTATGAAATAAGATAATTATTTCTTACTTTTCCTAGGCAATGTATACATTGCTTAGGCATTCTATAGAATGATTAAAGTTCATTAGGCAAAGTATGAATTAAAGTCATGATAAGGTTACTATATCAATGACGTACATTTAAAAATACTAATGCTATTATGACAAAAGAAAGAGAGTGCCATTAAAAGATTATTCAAAATACGTAGAGGAAAAAGAAAGCTGTGCCAAACGAAATTTATGTTTTCTTATTAAAGAAAAACAAAATTTTTTTTTAAAAAAGAAGAAAAAAATTAATCTACTTATTGCAACATGGTAGGCTTGAATGGAGAGAGAATTTTTGAGTTACATTTCATTACATTTTTTACACATTCTTATTTTGCTTTACTTTGTTTTTGCACATACATTTGACGAATCCTTCGCCGCTTCCATCGGAATGAGCAATTGCAACTGACATATGAGGAATTTCATATAAGGCACAAAGTAAGTTGTGATTTCGCACAATTTTGTAGATTTAAAATTACTTCAGAAGTTCCAAATCGATATAAACCATTTTTCCCACTCCCTGCAAGTGCCAATACATTGGCTTTAAGAAAAAAATCATAAAAATTTCACAACAATGCCTTCTTTTTTAAATAATTTTTCTGTTTTTCTGTCAAGGGAGCACAAAGTGGATGTACAGTTCAAGATCATAATGTGTAACGTTTTCTATTTGGTTGAAAGTTCTTTCAGAATTATATCACCTCCTCTGTGTCCAATGGCCAAATGAGTTTCAAGTGGTACTTAAAAATAACTCAGAATCCGTGATGCAATATTGTATAGAAATGCTTCCCAACCTTTTATCCCAGTGGGTCGGTCAACGCTTGATAATTTTACCACGGCCCGCTGAGGGTGGCACGTTGTTTATATTTTTAATTGTTTTGATTTAATAATTTAATTGAATTCAAACATGCCTTCAAAATAAAATCTAGTTACTCCAAAAATGAATATAAAGTGATTTTTCATGAATATAAAGTTATTCATATGGAAAGTCAAACAAACACTAGAGAAATACACTCAGTAAATAAATTAGAAATAATTTAATACTCCTTGAGTGGCCCGATATACCATTTGATCCACGGAACGGTGGTTGGGAGCCATTCTGTATAGTACTGACGCTTTATTTAACAGGTTACATGAGTTTACGTTTATTTTCACCAAACATCACGTCATAGCTATTCAGTAACCAATAGACCTCGGGTTCCTTTTTAGTAGGTGGCCGCGGTAGCCGAGTGGTATAGGTATCGGACCGTGGCTTGCTTTGTCACGGGTTCGAGCCCAGTACCACTAAAGACCCGCCGTGTAGGGCAGCGATGCACGTTAAATCTGTCGAGAGCTGAAACGTCCTCCCGTTGGTGTGGTGTGGTAGTTAGGAGAGGGGGTGTCAGCTCAGGTGTCGTCCACGTCACGTCATGACCATGGTTCAAAATTACGTGGTCCGTCGCCAAAAGCCCTCGTGTAGCTGAACAGTGCGACGTTAATATTCAATCAGTCAATCAGTCAGTCCTTTTAGTAGTTATTTTGGCTTTTTGTACACCAGTTATTATCTTCCTGTACGTAGTTTCAGTTTTAAAAATATATTTTTTGCAGCTTTTAACTCGAGTTTTGGGCACATTGTCGTCGAATAGTTGTTTTTTTCATGCCTATAGACTGGGACCGGCAACCCTTTAGCTGTGGCGTGTCAAAAATCAATCTACCAATTATGATTCAGCTTGCACACAACAGGATATTTTGAAACAATTCTATTCCTACGAATAATGTATGCAGAGTTAGAGAATAGAGTTCAATTAAATAGAGATTTACAGCTTTATCACACATTAATTTTACAGCAATTAAAAATATTTCTTATCATAAAAATAAACAACAAAAAATATAACTATTTCTTCAACTAAAATAAAAAAAACCTCGAAATTGTACATGTATTATGTTTTTAAACATATTTATTAAAATAAGAAATAGGCAACCTAAAATATAAGTATTTCACCTATACAGTTAAACATTTTTTAATGTGAACCTAGTGCTTCGCTTCTTCGTTCTACTTTCATATCGCAAGAAATGTGGTGTAATTAGTGAGTTTTACTTTGACATGATTCTGAGCATTCATTTGTTAAACAATTTCTTTGCGGACTCGAAATATTTTTCGTATGAGGAAAATTATTTTACTTAGAAGTAAAAGCGGAAAAGCAGAATACACATATGCATTTTTTTTTTCCTTCAAACAATTAAATATCTCCAGCTATGGCATTCAATAATTTACAAAAAAGCTGTAAATTTACCTTTAGAGTTATGTTTCAAATTTTTTCATAATTCATTAATTGCCCAAGTTCTGGAGATCTTTGTCACACACAAACACAAAAAATAAGGTATAATACAAATTTATTAAGTTCATTCAAAAATTGACAAATTTGTGGATTATTGCTGAGTGCCACTGATAATTGTACCTTTTGCGATAGGTTTCCTACCCCTGCCATAGACCATGACACCTCTAACACTACAACTTTCATGCCGCACAGGAAAAAACCAATTCTTTGCTGAACATGTTAAGTAAAATTGAGTATTTTGACACTCCCGAACAAACCACAATTTGAAACAGATACATTCCGAGCCTGAGGCATGCGTTAAGTCTCGTGCAATATTCGAAACGAATCGGAGATGTATTTCATACTTTGCCGGTTTCTCATTCGGCATTCTATAGAATGCCTAGGCAATGTGTGAAATAAGAATCATTTCATACATTGCCGACTAGTTTTAGGCATTCTCTATAGAATGTCGGATTTCATACTTTGCCGGTAACATAGATACCAAATTTGATTGTAATATCCGTAGCTTTCTTGATTATGGTCACCCTGAACATTAGAGTTATATTTTCATTTCCTGCACTAAAAATTAAACTTAGTTATTCATCTTTTCCCTGATGTGTTGCAAATTAGCAACTAAGCTTTGCAGACACGCCAAGTTCCCAAATGTTAAAGTCATTTTATGTTGGCACCATCTAGTGGCGGTTTCGTTAAAACATTTACGCCTGAACTGATGTTAATTGAAGCTCTAACTGGATGCTAAACATTGCCGTGATCAAATTCCGGCGAGAGTATCAGAGTCCCAAATTGATATATACTCAATAGATCTTTTACACTTCACATTATCATATGTATGCGTGTCGATGATTTTAGCATCCAGAAAACCTATCGATTTCAGCCGGGATCAAACCTGCGACCTTAGACGTAGGAAGCGGACACGCTAGCTCTAAGCCACCAAGGCAGAGTGCCAGTTATTCATTAAAGACTTGGACAGAGCAAAAGTTATTGTTCTCTTCAAAAGTTGTAAATGACGCATTGGTACAATATGCAATAAGTAATTGAAATAGCCTCCTATCTATAATACGTGTTTGTATATGATTAATTTACGAATAATGAGTATGACCAATCTCAAACTTCAATAGACGTTTTCCTTCGATGTATTTGATGAACTAAACATGTTGTTTCAATATTTTGTAGCAACGGGATATGATAGCCAACCATATACGTGTTAAATTGTGTGTTGAACGTTCTAAGCTTCAAAAAAATTTTTAAACGGCACACAGATAAAGTAGAGCTATACAAGATAGAAAAATAGTTGTGTTTTTCATATTAGTGATTGTTCTTAGGATGATGTATCATAAAAATAATGCAATCAATCACTAGATAGTATTAACTTATTTTTAAGTAACTAGAATTTAATGCTAAGTTTCTATGAGTGACCTGTTATAAAAAGAAGTAACAGTCTACTTTATTATAATGTGTAATGATTGTGTAATTCTAAAACACAATTGTGCATGGGTGAAATGCTATCTTGAAGATTAAATTGATATTCGTATTAAAACACATTAACCATGATATCGGACATAACATAGCACTATGTAGCTTCGTCTTAATTTAGGGTCCATCTCAACCGATGGTGTGAAAGGTAATCCAGAATATTGTATAACACATTTTGTATAAAATCCTCAAGTGCAATGGAATTCTATAATTTAAATACAAGAGAAATGAACTTACGATACATATCGTTTTGAAATAACAGAAGAAAAATTAATCAAAGTAACATTTCACAAATTCCCTTCTATATTTTAGAATATTTCATCAAAAGTTTTTAAAATTGGAAAAAGAAAAGGGAAGAGAATAACTGAAAAAAGGAA
This sequence comes from Trichonephila clavipes, assembly GCA_019973935.1. Taxonomy (NCBI): domain Eukaryota; kingdom Metazoa; phylum Arthropoda; class Arachnida; order Araneae; family Nephilidae; genus Trichonephila; species Trichonephila clavipes. The sequence goes on along the minus strand of BMAU01013025.1, from coordinate 2,066 downwards.
AAATTTTTTCAGCTTTTCAAATTTTCTTAAAGCACACACTTAAGGTATCCGACTACGTTCGGAACCGTAATTTTGAAAAAGCATAAACTGATAATTTCATGATATTTAAAGTCACTCAGATTAGAATACATGTATAAAATTGTTTTTTTAAGGACATTTTGACAAAAAAAAAAAAACTATTTCGGCAAAAAATTAACTTAGAATATTTTTTTTCAAAATGTTCTCCTTTTTTGTGAAAAAAGCTTGTATTATAATAATATTTTGACTGTATATACACTGCTGGACAATTGCTAAGACGGATCACAAATTGCTATGTAGCATAACATTAAGCGAGACGTGAGGCCTAGTAAGATAAAAAAATATAGTTGCCACACTGTTCAGACATTAGAATAAAAGCATATTCATTGTTCTGGGAAGTACAAAAGCTGTGAAACATCTGAAAGAAAAAAAAATGTTCATTTGATCTGCGTACGGAGAAATGGAACAATGCATCTAAAAGTAAGCAGGCACCTTACAGAAAGGTATCAGTACGGGATATGTCCACCGTGGAGTGTGATGGAACATTCCACACGTCGTACCATACTTTGCACAACATTATCCAGCAGCTGTTGAGGCAATTTATCCCATTCCTCTGCGAGTGCACGGTAGAGGTGTTCTTGTTTGTCGGAGGATAGTTTCACGACCAGAAACTTGCCTCCCCCAAAGCATCCACACATTTTTTCAATGGGTTTAGATCTGGAGAACGCACTGGCCATACGAAGTTTGTTGTATACCCTAGCTGTTAGACAATCCTGAACAGTGAGTTTTCGATGACATGTTGCGTTGTCGTCCATAAAACAAATTCATCACCGACAGCACCACGGAAAAAGACGAACAGGAGGAAGTAGAACTTCATCAATGTATCGTTGGCCCGTCATAGTCCCATTCTCAACCCATGTAGGCGCCATTGATCATGATGCCGGACCACACCATGATACTGCATGTCGGATATCGGTCCTTTTTCCTGGATATTTTCTGGACGATAAGCAGTACCACTCGCGCCAGATCAGTTGGCGCTACAATCCGATGACAGACTGAACCTACTCTCATCTGAGAATAGTACGCATGCCCAGTCCTGTTCAGTCAATTGTGATGCTCACGACACCATTGCAAACGGCAGTACGGTGCTGTCTGGTCAATGGGACACACACAACAGGTCTGCGTGCGTATAGTCCTCCTCCCCCTCAAACGTCTGGCAACAGTTTTTCGGGAGATCTCTTTTCCTGAGGCAGCAAGAAACTGATTTTGCCACCTGCTGGGAGCTTGTGATGCGCCTGTTCCTTTTGCTGATAGAGCGATATATCTGTCTTCTGCAGGCGTCGTACTTCTAACACGACCTCCCCCGTTTCGTCTACTACAAATTCCAGTAGTTTTAAATGACTTACAGCCATGAAACAACGCTGTGAGCAATGTCGAACTCCCTGGCAACATCTGTTATTTTTCGCCCTTCTTCGATCTCAATAATTGGCCACACATAAAATCATTTATGTGATGACGGGAAGACATGCCAAAATTTTAAGTTCGTCTATTAAATCTTTCCCAACGTTGACTTGAAACAACTGTCCACACGTGTCAAAACCTTCAAAGCGCTTATGAACGCTATCACGTGATGAACAGACGTGGAAAATAAATTTCCATACCATACTTCTTCTTACTAATATCCCGCACTTATTCTAAATTTTCCACATTTTGCTTCCTTTCATTTTTGTGGTTGCTATGGTTGATAGTGTTATCTGTCCTTAGCAATTGTCCAGCAGTGTAGCTCAGACATCTTTACAGAGGCTCAGCTATAAATTTTGAAACATTCACATTATTTTCACAGGTACAACCTATCAAAATATTTATCGGCTTTTTTTTTTCTTAAAAATTCTCCCCTGTTGTCGTAAAAAACATGGATAAACCCACTTCTAAGTGAGCCTCTGTACAGATATCTGAACTATATACAAGCAAAATGTTATTATAATAGAAGGATTCTTCACAAAAGGAAAAAAAAAAAATTTTTAAAATGGGTCATTCTATGTTCATTT